>FLSR01004877.1:11785821-11832306 GCA_900092035.1 Leuciscus waleckii
TCCATCCATCCATCCATCCATCCATCCATCCATCCATCCATCCATCCATCCATCCATCCATCCATCCATCCATCCATCCATCCACTTGTCTATCCATCACCATTATTTTTTACATTACTGGAAAGGAATGGGAGATTTTATGGCATTCATTTCTTTTTTTTTAATTCATATTATTGACATTTAATTTAGTTTTTTCCTGGTGAAATATGACTTGAAGATTCCAGTGGAGGCCACAGTATGAAAACTGTTTTGTAGACCTCTTTAATTATTGAAAGAAGTTTTTCTTTCACCACATTCCTCCTTTACATCTGGTGCCTAGCCATTGTGCAGTTTCCTCAGAGGAGACCAGAGCGTGGACTCACTGAACCTACACACACAGAATCACAGCGTCAGCAGCTCCGGCCCTATCGATCTCTTTTGGATTGAAAAGTTAATTGCACCTAACACTTTTTCACTGAGAATGTAATTTGCTCTGGTTTGCTCGAGGCAGTGAAATTAATTGATTAAATGAAACTCAGTATATGCCATAGTCTGGGAGGTGTGTATACTGCAGAATGGGAGAGAGAGAGAGAGAGGAGAAACTGTTATGGGCAGATGGGTTCATTTTGATTGTCTTTTTAAGAAGATTTAGTAGCTTTCTGTAATGTTCTTTTATTGTTAAAAAGCTTTCAATATAGTCCTACAGCATCCCTGCTTCTCTCCATCGCTGAAAACCCAGCGTGACTCATTTGAAGCGCAGTCCTGCCTGAGGCTGTATGTATGCTGAACTAAGATCAGCTTTTGCCTTTTATATCCCAACATGGAGAACTGATGCTAAGTCAGCCTAAATCAGTTCTCTCGCATTATAAAGATTATGAGTATAAGCCTTGGTTATTTGTGTGAAATCTCTCAGAAGAGATTAAATGGATAAAGGGGAACATACCCCAGATTTGTACATCATATTCTGAGACTTTTTGTGCACAAACATCTAAGATTTTCTTTTCACCCCCTGCACTCTTAAAAATAAAGGTTCCAAAACTGGGTTTTCGCAGCTCCAAAAATAGAAGAATAGAAGAAAATAGAAGAATTTTTGGTACCTCAAAGAACCTTTCAGAGAACAGTTCTTAAAAGAACATTTTAAATATCTAAATAACTTTCATTTGTGGAATGGAAAGGATGCATTAATGTTCTTCATGGAACTCTTGATGCCAATAGAGAATCTTTGTTTTTAATGTTCATCTGAGATCAGATGGTGTAAACTCTTTAAACTTATTTCATAATGGTCTGGATTCCAAATAAGTTCCACCATTAATTTTTTATTTTGTTTGTCTTTTCAGAAAATACTGGAAGTTGCGGAGACCAGAAATACATGGAATAAGTGACATGTGACAACACAACACAACGAAAGAACTCAAGGTGTACACATGCTGTAAACTATCTAGTATTATATATTTCATTGAATTTAATTATGCACTCCTTGCCATGTTATCGACAAAATGGCTTATTGAAAATGACAGGGTTTTTATTATATTTTCCAGGCATTGCATTTGCACGCATTGTTTTATGATTTCTCTTGGTCAATAAAACGGTTACTGACCTAATGAGAGAGGTGAAAATGGAATCCAGTTTATGTATGATGGGGTCAAATGACCAGGTTAATTTGGTTAGTCATTTCTATTCCCGTTTAAATGTCTGAATCTGTAATAAAATAATAATAATGTTGTAAAGAGATGGTTATACCTTGGGTCTTTAAAATCCCAAACAAAAATATGTATTGTAATTTTCTGAGGTATTGAATTGACCAGTTTCATTGACTCTGAGTTCTACCAAAGATAGAGCAGTGCCTTTAAACATCACTATCACATTTACCTTGTTATGGCTTTTGTTTACAGAGTCAGGCCACTTCACCCTGTACTGTACTTGAATTAAGCATGTTCAATATTCTCTGCCTGAAAATAAACACTTTAAATATTGAGATAGCATGTTCTTCATCCTTGAGATATCCTTTAGAGCTTGTGTGTGTTTAGAAGATGGCCTCTGTCAGTCATAAACCTAGCAGCTGCCTTACCAAAAAATAAACTTTTATCGTTAATGACATTCAGCGATTCAGCACATCATTTTGTGATCCGAGGTCCATATTCTGGGTAAGCAGAAGGTCATTCTGAAGGTTTTTTTCAGTGTATTTGTATATGTGATTAGCTCCATATTCCGAATAAGTTAAAGCATACACGTTCTTTTCTCGCTATTTTCCTGTAATGCTCATACTTGCCGTTACACAGAATTTTTTACTCAATTTTCATTCATGTCCTTGACAATAGCACACAACAGCATAAAACGTAGGGCCTGGAATTCTTTTCCCATCTGTATACTGATTTATGCTAATTTCAGTTATTTAACTCTTTCCCCACCAGCATGTTGCCAGTCACTGCCAGCATTTTTGATCATTTTCACAAAATATCATGCTCCCCAGAATATGTTGTTGTATGAATATCTGAACATGCAATTTATCAAAAGAAAGCCGGTTTTATTCTAGCTTCATGCATCATTTTTTTAATCAAGACTTGAATATGGGTAAGTTTCATTAAAAAGCAACATTTTGAGCAAAAAGCTGAGAAAATCTAGTTTTTAATCAAAGACTTATCCAGATGGGATTCAGAATGATGATCAAAACATAGATGGAGTAGATTGAGTCCATCAACACCCCCAACAGTCCTATAGCTCGTCCTGGGTCGACATTTCATTCAGTAACTTTAGGCAGTTTTGATTTATATGCTGTTTAATGTTGATGATCAGGTTATTTTATGCATCTGCTTACATATGCTATCGCTTGTTTCTGCTTCTTTTTTGCATGTGTATTGATCCGGACACTCTGTCTCTTTCAGAAGTTGTGTAATAGCCATTTAAAAGTGAAAACACAGAAAGCCAGGAAATTCAGTCAGGCAGGGAAGCGTTGTCTCATAAATGACAGAAAATTCTGAAAGAGTTCATGTATTTCGTCATTAACATACACTGCTGGTGTAGACTATTGCTGCTGCTGCAGAACAAGTCTGGATTTGCTACTGCTAATGGATTCACAGTCCTGTGAGCATGCAGGATATGCTGCTGCATAGTCATATATAATCCCATAGCAGATTTAGACAGGTGGAGCTGGGGGATGAGGGGGGTTTCAGAGAAACTCTATACACATACTATATTCTTTGCCAATTTCTATTGAGCAGCTTTTTGGTAGTTTCTCAATGTGAATGTTAGTTACAGTTTTGGGTGATCAGGTCTAAAGCCCTTTCCATTTTTACAAACATTTTAACACAACAGGCAAGCATTTTGTTTCATTAGGGTAACTAAGGAGTAAAATCCATGCGGTCACTTAACTGAGAGGGAAAAACAGATTATATGGGATTGCACAGAATTGTGTTATGCATGAAAACAGTAATTTGTCATCTTGTCTTGATCGAGACTGCTGATTAAAGTTGTATTTGACATTACAGAAAAGTATTTAATAATACTTCCAGGTTTTGGGAGCCAAATAACTTTGCGTCTTCACACTTGATGTTTTCTAAAGCAGAGGACTGAGGGCAGTGTGACTAGCCAGCTTACAACTCAGTCTAATAGAGGAACAGCTTGTCACACTTTCTGAGACTGATGCGGTCTCAGCAGTTTCCCTGAGCAGCAATGACACCATGCAGAACATGTCTGTGTGCTCGCAAGGTGCTCTATACTGACAACACATATAGTGTGTTTGACCATTAAACTGATGCTGGACATGTACTTGGATGAGAAGTGTGTACTTGAGACACCCCTGAAAAGCTCTGGGTTATTGGAAACTCCTTGGCAGCACAAGCGGGCAGTAACTTAGGAGCAAATACCTTTCAGCAGCAGGGAGTTGTGGGCAGCGCTACTCTTGTTAAGTTTAACTTCTTTCCACAGCGTCCAGTCCTCTGAACCGAGACTTTTACTATTGTACAGAAAGCCCACAGATAAATAACTTGGATAATTTTACTTTCATAATGTGACGTATTTTGGAGTGAAACAAGATATTCAATGAGAAAACCGTAGTGCCCATCCCACACACCGACAGAAAAAAAAGGACAAAAGAAGTCCAGGTTTAAAGACAACATATTTCACATTTAATTTTGGACATCACATAGCTATATGTAACTTTTAAGGACAAGTTTCAGCAACAGAACATTTAATCATTTTGCTTGTTCAAAGTAGTTGTTTTTTTCTTTTTCTTTTAACGTCAGTACATGGTTTGGTCCTGTAACATTTTGTGGTGGTTCTTTTCCTCTGAATGAACGGGGATCAAAAATGTCAAACGCACAACACATGCACATGTCGTTTAGCTGTTTACATAAGGGTAGGACAAAGTCAGAGACTGACATAATGCATATAGCACTGTTTTCTATTCACCCTCCCTTGCTCTGTTCTTGACACTCATATCTAATAAGGCTATATTACAGCTATGAACAAGAAGTCCAACACTGCATTTCTAAGTGTAGAGCACCATATTTACACCAATATTTACAGACGTTATTTTTTTAAAACAAAGAGACAAAACAAACAGAAATACTTAAGATAAATTTGGGTCAAATGAGCCATTTGAAGGATGTACAGGTTTGAAATATAAAAACAAAACAAAAAAATATATTTACATATAGCTGCAACTTATAGCTTAGCTTATTGAAATGCCCTTTAAATCTCTCAACCTATTCTTTCACACTCAGTCTTGTAGAGCTTTGACTTATTTCTATACCATATGATGGTCAGCCAATGGCCAACTCTTGAGCCATATTTCCTGAAAGAGTGGCCATCCACTGAATAGATGACATACCATTTAATTATTTATGTTATCAGGTGGCCAGGTGACAAAAAAAAAGCCCCATTTTATCCCAACTATAAGCCAGTTTAAGGCTCACATCCAAAACAGCATTTTAAAACAGCAGTCCTTTCAAAAAAATAAACTTTCAAAAAAATATATGTACATACTTATTAACAGCCCCTAAGGCCAGTCAATTCTGAGACTGGTATACAGTAACTCAAAGCTGAATGGTACAAGAACAACAGAGTTGAAAGAGATCGGAATCTGCAACCGAAAATGATTTTTAAAGCCAAAGCAGTGTCCTTAACGATAAAATCATTTCTCCATTCAAATTTCGTCTTGTAATATAACATTTAAAAAGAGGGGTACTACTGGCTCAACGGTTCTCATTAAAATATTCAGTACAACACAAGCTGAATACTGTCGCTGTCTGCGGGTTTGATTTCGCTCGGGCAGAAACAGCATCGTAAAGGCTAATTATCCCCACTGTGATTCAAAGTATCCTAATTGTAGACTCTACTTATACCGTGGTGCAATTTAAATTTGATAATTTGATAAAAACTAGGATGAACACATTAATGTGTGGGTGTATCCACAGTGCTGTCTGGGATGCGAATTTGGCAAACATTATTACTTAAGAGGGCATTTCGCAGAACAACATTTACCAGCTTGAACGGATAAATTGCACTTATATCCCAAATGATCCCTCAAATATACATATGTGTTGTAACTTGTATGTGTCAATGTAATTCAAACAAAGTCATGTGGATTATCCGTAGCCCCGTTCAGGGAATTTCCCCTTGTTATTGCAACTGATTGTCACTAACCTCAAAAATTTAGTTATAGTGAACATTTCTAAAATGTGATGAGGAAACACTTCCATAGACTTTGAAAATGGAGGGGGAGAAAATAAAAAAAATAAAAATGGTCATTTAGTTTAAGTCTTGTCAGACAGCACTATGAATTAAAACAGGGTTTGTTATTTACTCTCACTATTGCTTTAACTGTATTACCATCTCGTTACGATCATATTGGGGCTTGAATTTACAAAACCAATTGTGGTATTTATAGGTTGAGCTTCTTTAAGTGCTTGCATTATGAATTGCCGTGTTCTGCTCTATCACATACTGTTGGTCTTAATTTAAAAACCTCACTTTATTAAAAGGTCATTTTATTTATACATACAGTTTTCACAACTCTTGATTGATTGGGTGGTGTTGGAACCATGGAATTCAAATTAAGAGTGTTTCATTTCAAGGGCTATACAAGCAAAATAAACAGGACTTAAAAACAAATGTTGAATTCTATTAAAGTCTAACTGGGCAAATGAATAAAGACACACAAAAAAAGGAAAGGATAGCAGCGTGCATTCATTAAAAACAAATGGGTCCAAGAGAAGAAACTTAATAAATAAGTTGTGAGAATGATTAAGACGACACAGAAGGCAGGTTTAAAGGTCAAGTTGGGATCAAGAGAGGTCATATACAGCTACTGGTGGAGAACTCAAGTCATCATATGCTACAAATGTGGCAATTGGAACAATCCACTCAGAACCAGCCGTGTGCTGTGCCATCATATGACCTGACAGCAGCTGGCCTGGGCTGAGGCACAGAGTAGCCCATCCCTGGGGCTTCGCTGGATGTTCACGGAGATGGTCTTTTCACACAGAGGTAGCTGGAGAACATTATTTTTCAAGTTCAGATTGTTCTCCTTGACCAGGCCAAGTTCATTTAACATGACTGCTGTTTGGTCTTGATAATGCTCCATTGCCCCAACGCCACCATTCAAGGCAGGGTTGATCACTTTGTCCAGACTGTTGTTGGAGCCAATGCACATCTTCCAGGAGGACTTCTCCTGGATTTTAACGCTGGACAGGCTCTGAGGATCAAGGATAAACCGTCCCCCACACCCCCTCCAGAGCTGCGATGTTGAAACTGAGAACTTAAGCACAGACTCATGAGTTTTAGACTTTCTACCAGTTCCCCTGCACTCCGAGCTGCACTACGTGTTGAGCCAGATGAAGCATTGTTGTTGTTGCTACGCGAACAGCTGGAAGGGCCTCCTTGTCCTTTTGTACTCCCGCCACCTCCACTGCTCCCTCCTGTACTACCACCATTTCCTCCTCCTGGAGGGCTGCCCTTGTCTGGTCCTGAGTTACCTTCACCAGGTGGTTTGCTTTGCCCTCCGCTACTACCGCCCCCATTACCCCCAGAGTTTCCAGGTGGACCCTCACTACTGTCCCTGCGGTTCCTGCTGTAGGTGAACCCTGTGTCTTTGTCTAGTCGTCGGCGATGGCTCTCTGAATCATCATCGCTGGTCTCCGAGCTAGAGCAGCTTGAACCACGGCCCTGACTTTTGCGGCGGTGGTAACGCTTCTGGGCTGTACCAGGAATGCTATGTTCATCTTCAACCGGCTGAGCTTGGGCGGAAGACTCTCATCCATGTCAAAGTCATCATCTGACTCGCCTTCCTCCTCGAAGATCTGATTGAGCACTGGGGCACTTTTTCGAGATGTAAGTCGGTTGGTGATGGACAGTGGTTTGCGCCGCAATACTACCTGGGTCGGCAATGGTGAAGGCTCCTGTTCTTCCTCCTCCTCCTCATCTTCCTCCACTCGAAAGAGGCAAGTTCGTTGCTTGGCTGAAGGGGATGCAAGAGGGGCCATGACCCCAGGCTTAAGGGGGTTTGGGGGCAGAGCAGCAGGGACAGCAGAGCTGCTTGAGGCTTCGCTGATCTCCTCTCTACGGCTCACTTCCAGAAGCCCTTTATTGCGGTGACCGTTCAGCAGGCTCTCTGTACTGCGAGCCGGAGTCTGTGGACCCCCTGCATGAGAGATGGACGAAGAGGCTAAGCTGTCCTCGATATCCTGATGCATGTCGATTTTAGTTGGCCATGACTGCCTGCAAAAAAGAAAAGAACATAGTCCTGATATAAATAACCTTGCTTTAAATAGAGTACAATCTCCCTTAAAGTCAAAAACAGCATAAGGTTGTGACTAAAAGCAGGATGATATTAAGTACAGGTGGACATTGCCAAAACCAATTTTTAAAGACAGAAGCTCGAGAGTGCCTTAGGAAAACAACCCAAATGTTAATGACAGTCCTTGACAAAAAAGCCAGACTTGCTTCTTGTGCCAAGCACTCGAGCAAGAAACATGGCAATTCAGAAATATATCTCTTACTTGATGCTGCAACTTGCTTTTATTGTCTTTTCTTATATCCTTACCTTCCTGCTAGAGTATCATTTACACAGCACAGTGTGTGCACTTATGCAAGTTGCTATGGAAAGATACTTTGCTAAGGTGATACTTTAGGCTTTTGAAACAAAGTGAAACAGAGCTCCACAATGTCCTCCCTGGTTGTCATAACCACATCAACACTCCGTAAACTTTATGCTGGTCTAGGGCTGGTCGAAAAACGGTATCGGTATTTATCGACGGTACACCATTGTCGTTAACGATCTAAAAAATGTTCAATATAGCGTTCGATATTTTCATTAAAATGGCGCGACCACCACAACGTTGCCCAACATCAAATGGCAAACGTAATGAAATCGGAACCAAACTGAACTTCTCATTTTGTGCTTCACGGACCGTTTATCAGTTTGGACCAATGTTGCTGGGATTTTAAATCAAGGAAATTTCTCTGTTACTACACAGCGCTAAGAGATCCAGTAAAGAAAGCATTTGAATTCGCCAATGAAGTAATAACATCACTGCGAGATCTAGTGAGAAAATTTGCACTTGAAATTTCTCCGTTATTAAAGGGATACTTCACCTCTGGAAAGATGAATGTATATTTAAAATAGGTCATTTATGTAGAAGAAATGTGAAGACATTTTTGAATTTGGAGCTTTCTAGACTAAGAAAAGCCAGAAAATGTATTTTTGGCTTATGTGGATGAAAGACAACAACTCCCAGAATGCACTTGCTTCGCTGCCCTAGGAGGCACTCCCAAGCCACGCCTACCAGTTAGAGAGCGCAGTTGAAAACAACAAGATTAGGCTACTAGTGAGTCTCAGTGACGAGTTTGCCCGGTATTTCGAGATCGCCCAAAATGTCTGGGATTCGGCTTTTGCGTTCTACAGTCGCCATTCATTATGTTTACTGTGGCGAGCAGGACGAAGCTGAAGGCCGCGGGAGAACGGCGCGAGAACGGTGGCGTGATTACTGATGAGCCGGTCTCGTATCTCTCACGGAGGAGCGGGAATTTTCTTAGCTCTGTTAAAACGCACATCAACCGATCAACCGATCACTTGTTTAGCGTTCATGTAAACACTACATTCAGATTCACCAATCGGAATGAATTCAGTTAGAGTGAAACAAAAGGTGTGCATGTAAACAATGAATGGCGACTGCAGAAAGCAAAAGCCGAATCCCGGACATTTTGGACGATCTCGACGGCCGGACATGTCCGGGAAAACCCCTACTCAGCTTCTCCTACTACTCAGCTTTCTCCACAGAACAAAAGCCTGCTAGCTTAGCTTCCAAAGAAAGACGTCTGACACTTTTGTGTACATTATGTGAGTGAGATCCCACCCTCTATGGGTGGGTTGAAAACATGCGGGACAGCTCCTCCTACTGCGTCATCGGAGGATTTTTTCCAGACAAAAAATACATAAATCTCTCGTCTCAGGGGGATATGAGGCTGGAAAGCATGGTAATTCGAAAATACTACAGGTTTTCTACTAATACAAAGCTTAATGCTAAATCCTGAAGTATCCCTTTAACGGATCAAACAGCGCTGACATGGAAACCAGGAGAAACATTGTGCCATGAATGAACTAGTTATAGGCTTTAAGTCCACAGATCAGCAACATTCACCATGGATTAAATGTAGTAACACTAACTGTAACCATGGAAGTTTGGCAGGAATAGTAAAATGCTTTCAAGTAGGTCACACATCTTTTTCCAGTACTTCAAATATTATCATATTTAAATGTTATTTTTAATGTGATGACCAAAAAATTATTGTTCATCCTTCAAAGCTTACCCCCATTTATAAAACTAAAAGCCATTTGCTTGGCTTGCTTAGTTGGGGTCTTGGGGACATTAAATTTAACATTTCCTTTAATATTCAACAATAATATTGATCTGCCTGCATTGACACTATAATACACGAACTGAACTGAGCTGGACGATGACATCACGGTTTTCTCCAGAGCGGCTATCTATATCTATATCTATATCTATCTATATCTATATCTATATCTATATCTATATATATATATATAAATGTACTAAATTAATAACTTTTTTTACTACAAAAATGAAACATCACTGAACTAACTTAAGCTGGACTGTGACGCTATCTAACTTTTTTGCATTATTTTCCTGTTATCACTGTAAAGCTGCTTTGAAATAATCTGTATTGTAAAAAGCGCTATAAAAATAAATTTGACTTGACACTAATTTAAAAATATTTTTTATTTTAATAAATATATATATATATATATTTTAAATCAAAGGAAGTTTCTCTGGCATTTCTTTCTTTTTGCTGTATCGAAAACGTACCTAACTGTGACAAAGAACAGCACTGTGTCGTATCGAACCGAACCTTGAATTTTGTGAACCGTTACACCCCTACTTATCACAGATGTTGATCTACCTCAAAGTTTGCCTTGATTGTTCAACGTTTTACGTTTTTTACACTTTTACATTGCACACATTTTGAAACATTTTATCTAAGTTCAAGAGTTTCTTTAAAACTTACTCTTTTATATTAATGTAAGACATAAAGAAGATATTTTTTTTGTTTACATTTTATTTTTGTTTTGACTGCTAAAACTAATATAATTTGTTGTTTGCCTTAATGTTTGCCTAATGGATAATATAATTTGTTGTTTGACTTAATGTTTGCCTAATGGATAAAAAAAAAAGTGGTTTAAATTCAAACTTTTCTACTTGTCTTTAAATAAATAAATAAAAAAGGTTATAAAAAAATGTCAGTAATTATCGATACCGAACGATACGAAACATTATATCGTGATACATGTTTTAGCTATGTCGCACAGACCTACGGCAAACACAAAGCAGCAAATGCCTTGATTAAACAAATATTTAAATCACATTTTTGCTCAGAGAGAACAGTAAAGAAAATCTGTTAACAAGGATACAGGGTGAAACGTGTAAAATGGCTTGGTAAAATGTTTCCCGTTTTTGCATTACTTGAGTTACTATTTTTAGGACATAATGAATAAGTGGCCTTAGACCAAGTCTGATTTATGAAACTATAGCTATGTTTAGAGGCCTGATGAGAAATGATTGTAAACATTTCTGTATCTGTTCATCATAAAGAAAAGAATAAGATAATTTATGCAATGGCTTAAGGCTGTTGCAAATGATGCTGTCAGTCTATGCATGCGGAAATACCTGTGTAACTTCAAAAGTCAACCTTATACAGTGAAATAACGTTTCAGGCAGAATTTATACTGTACCGCTCATCTATATTCTCCACTAGGATGAGGAATTACAATTCTGAGTACATACAGCCTATAAACTATTTATGTCTATGAAGGGCAACTGATGAACGAGAACAATGCAATCGTGATCTGGGTAACCAATGGCTACAACCGAATTGATTCTGGGAAGAATCTGGGAGGCTCAGTTTGTTTTTCCATTCTGTTGATATTTTTATGTGGATTCCCATAAAAAAAATCATGTCACCCTTCATGATCCCCACTGCATCCTGAGGACTCTTTCCTCTCTTCACCTCATCCGACATATTCCTCTCTTACTACTTTCCCACACCACATCCTCTCATTTCTTCCATTCCCAGCTCCTTTCAAAAAGCATCCGCAGCCTCGCTGCTTTTCTAGGTCAGTCCAAACCAATTTCAGCCTCATCTTTTAAACACATTTGTCACCCGGTGCGGCGCTCAGAGGATGCGCTGGCTGTCCACACACAGCACAGTGAACAGACAGGAATACTGACATCTAGCAGAGCTGACCTCTCACAACCTCTTATAGTGAATCCTGCCCCCCTCTGAGCACTAACACCTACTCCCAAGAGCCAACAAACCTGCAGTTAGCCTGCCTGTGTACACCATTACATGTCAACTCTTTTGAAAGAAATTTTTTTGACTAAGTTTTGACACTTACAACAAATAATATGAGCAAGACTTTTTAAGGATTTAAAAAAGGATTTAAAACATTTCATAACACGTGGCTTCAAACTGCAAAAACAATCTGGAATGAGTACAAATCACAAAACTTTTCAAATACCTTCAACACAGAGTTATGAATTTTGCCTGTGGCATCAAAACTAAGAAACCGTAGAGGACTTAATACATCTCATAACTACATAGAATTCTACTGACAAACATGAGTGTATAAATAACAGACAGCAGAGATGGAGCAACCCCCATGAAGTACCTGAATTGGGCCTTGATGTTACTGGGGCTGGAAGAACGAGGTTGTACCTCCTTCTCCTGCTTTTCCCTCAAGATCCGTTCAGCCAACAAGAAGTAAGTAGCAGTGATGTGGTTGTACTTGTTTGTCTCCAGGGCTCTGGAAGCAGAGCAAAGAGAATGGACAAGTGAGGAGAGATACAGTGTGTGAGAGAAACACCAGTTTAGACAATGAAACTTGGCATGTGAGTAACAAGTAAAACTCCACAGCTTTAACAACTAGAGACCCATGTGGCTTCTATCAGTTCAAAAGGTCTTGTTTAGCGGCATACATTTTGAACACCTGAGACTAAAATAACTGAAAAATCCCAGATAGCACACTGTCCCAATACAAATGGGACATTCTGCATTCAGCTTTCTAAGATGGCGAGTCTGGGCATGTTAGCAGAGATTACACTGCTTCTTCAGGGATTGCATACCAACAATTGAACAAATGAGTTTGAATCATGCAGCGACAATCTTTTGGCAAGGATTGAGTTCACGTCATGGCCTGTGTTCATGGCCCAGTTCAGCTCTTATGTGTAAATGCACTGAGCGTTTAACATGAGCAAAGAAGTCAGTGCCGCTTATGTTTTGATCTAACTTAATTTTGTGTGTGTGTGCGTGTGAAACAAGGACATTTTGGAAAAGGAAGAATGACTTGTACATGGGATTTTAATGCAATCATCAGTACACATCCTCTTTAAAACATATTGAGGGTTCCTTTAAGGCAGATTGACTGTCGTTTCTCATAGTGGGGTTCCCCAGCTGTCAGGGAGTGGAATGGAAGACAAAGGAAAGACTGATGGGTGTTTTGAACTGTCACCCAGCATGCATTTTTCTACAAGACTGTACAGCAGGAGTCTTCTGCACTATGTTCGTTTCATGCTCCACTGTCAGCGGGATGAACACTTGTGAAAAATGGTACCCTACTAATAATAAAACCATTTTATCTTACAAAAGCTTAGACAGACACAACAGAATAGAACATAACACAATCAATCATTTTGATTTGATAGTCATAAAGTTGTCTAAGGTTTAACTAAAGCCGTGGTCACACTAGACTTTGAGCATGCAAAATTTCTTTGGACACTGCAGCGGTCGTGATATGATCTCAAGCTCTGCAGCATCTTTTTTTATAAACATGAATTCAACATATAACATTTAGTAATTCACTGAAAAAATATACACTCTACTTGACATTATGGCAAAAATATCATTCTATTAATTCAGCCAAGAGGTCACGCCGTGACAAGACTCTGTTGACTGTTGCTCTGCCATTACAGTAGTTGACTTAAAAAAAAAACAAAAAAAAAACTTAACACAGAAGACTACAGTTCAGGCTAACTGTTGCTCTGCCATTACAGTAGTTGACTTAAAAAAAAAACAAAAAAAAAACTTAACACAGAAGACTACAGTTCAGGCTAACTCTATGCTATAGTGCATGTTGTGGCAACACTTAAAATTATAAGAATTTATACTAATGTGTGAAATCTAGCTTGTGTAGCTAGAAGCTTTTGTGTTCTTGAATTGCGTAGAGTACTTTTTGGGCCTAAGATGTTGGTTAAGACATATTACTTGACAGGTGTCACTGAAACTGGATTGAACACTCAAGTTTAATGCTACCCTATTCCTTGTCCAGCTAACTGATCTAGAGCTAAGTGCTTTGGAACCCTTTACACCAAATTCTTTAAGGTGACCACACATAAACCTGGACGCTCTTTCTAACTCGGTCTTTGATTTCAAGACAGTCCTGCTTAAGGCTAAAATATAAGAAGAACAGAGATACCTTCTGTGGAAAATGTTGTACATCTCAGCTTCTTAAAATCTGTATCACAAGCCTACAACAAGCCTTACTCAATGATGGCTTCTCTATCGGCGATGTCTCCCAGCACCATGCGTTGGATGATGCCGTTGTGTTCCTCTTCTGAAAGATTCTTGTGAGACACCAGTGGGGTGTTGAATTTGGTAGCTGGAGATGGGTCCACCCCTTGAAGCCACGCGTGGCTCTCGATCTCCTCCAGTGATGCTCGCCTCTTCGGATCCCTTTGAAGCATTCGGTTTATCAGGCTGTGAAGAGCAGAAAGAGAAGATGAGGATGCACATCAAAAGTTTCTTGAACATATGAGCCTAATTCTAGACACTGTTCAAGTCTTAACCCAGGACTGTGTCATTCTTCGCTGGAAACCCAGGATTAGTTCAGGGCTAGTCCAAATATTTATTTGGGGGAAAATGCTCCATGCTATTCATGTCACTATTAAGTTCTCAGGTTTCAATGGTCAAATTCGAACTCGCTGAAAGTTTAGCTAGGCATCTTACATGGTAATTTACACTGAAAGCGAATAGGGACCATGCTTAAGATGTAGCTGCCACAGAGGGGCTTTCTATCATTAACTGAAGAGAAGCCAATAACACTTGTATTAGCTGACTGAAAATTACTTGAGTTGCTGTTGTTGTGAGCAGCCGCTGAGGCAAAGTTCGACCGGGGCGCATCAGCATTCAGCACACGTACGTGGCAAAATTACAGCCCAACCACCATGAAAGAGCCGTGGAGATTCAGCAGGCTTACAGCGGCAGTCCACTGAGCTGCAGAAGCAGCCAGCCCGCTCTAGTCATTATCTGCACGCTGGAAATTTGTGAAGGCAGAGAGAGAATAAATAGATATGAGAACTGGCGAGAGAATCTGCCTGTTCGTCTCCACTTGATTATGCTGCCAGGCTCTTATCAACCAACATTACATCTCAAATTGCCATTAAAATGCCAAAAATGGGATTCAGTACAACAGGACTCTTTTATAACAGAACCTAAGTATTAAAGCCACAATTTCTCCATCACAATATGATAGGGGAAGAGACTGCAAGCTGTCATGATGACGTTTCCTCTCCAGGGTTTCAGAAATAACTAGTCATTGGGCATCCTGGCAACAACAACTGTCATTAGTGAAACCTAATAAGAGTGTAGTTATCAAAGGGTATGGGACAAAGTAATGGGGTCCAGATGTAACCTTTCAATGTCAACATTAAAAAGCCCAAAAGAACAAACTATGCACTGTGTCTGACATCTCAAAGGCTGCGAATAAATGATTTCTCTGTATTCCTGTCATCAAGGCTGCTTGAGTTTATTAATATGCTGTTGAAACATTTAAAGGTAAAGTGCATTTGCAGTTTAAAGGCACACTATGTAATTTTTCACCACTAGAGGTTCACCACATTTATTCAAAACGAAGGGGCAGCTTGATGACGGCTTTATTTCGCAGAATCATGGGAGTTGTTGTCTTCCCCTTTACAGCCGGTGGAGAATACGCGGGACTCAGGCAGAAGTCATATTCATGGATGACCGGTAATGTATTAAATTTTTATTAACGTTACGAAAGCCGCTGGAGCAATTGCTAATGAGAGACAAGCACGACACAGCTCGAGAGCAGTGGAGCTTTTATTATTCCGCAATATTACTTTATTATTCTTCAGGATCATGCGTATCTGTGGTAACGCAGCGCTGCTTTATCATATTAGATTAGATAAATTTGAGTGTGTTGAAAGTTGTTATAATGCTACTCAGTGCGTTTGCTCGGCGGCTACTATATGAAACACTTGTTCCACACTGCAGTGAGCTAGATCGATATTAGACATGGTAAATATGGTTCTCGCGGTAAATCAAGAAATTGAGATTTAAACAAAAAGACTAACTGTGTTGAGCTGTATAACAATGATTGGTTTTCTGTCTATGAATGTATCCAAACAGTTGCTTAATAAAACACATAATATATTAAAGCGCCATGGTTTCCATGATAAAAACCAGAAATCGAGGGTATGGTGTCATTGATATAATAATTAATAATCACTCTATGCGGTTAAAATGGCTTATTTCTCTGGATCTTATAGTCAACTATATACTTTTAACCTGTCATTGTTTTTAACACATTTTTCTACGAATATTCAAGCAACAGAAGAGTTTTCCATTTCTATACTCTTTGGTAGAAAAAAGACTGCAAAAAGAAAATGCTTCAGGCTTTTATCTAAAACTGTTATTCCTTTTCTGTGAGGATTTACACTCTTGTTTCAATCTGGTAATGACAATTATGCCAAGTTGCTAACTGTCCGCGGCCTCTCTGTGAAGGTCATTTTACAATTTTCAATGTTCTTATCAGCTAAAGACAAATTGAGATTTCACAAAAGCTAGACATTTGAGTAGCTTGCAGTTGAAGTGGAGGGCTGCACCTCAATAGCTTGAATTTCACATGCAAATCAAATGTGTGAAAATAGAGGTAGTTGTTTAATGAGAGTGAGAATATTATGCAAGCAGGCAGTGACTAAATTAATCTGCCTACGCGATTTCCTTAAAATACCCAGTCTGAAAAGCCCTGGAGATAAAACCAAATCCAAACAAAAGAGCTTAAAACAGAAATCAGAGAGACACTGACAAGTCGCAAGACAGTTAAAGTGAAGGAGGAATCAAATCAAATGCTCATATATGAAATAATAAAATGCTGCCAACATAGCAATTATATTTAATGTCTACAATAAAGAGATTTAGACATTAATTTAGACATTTAAAATCAAATTCCAATCCATTAATTTCTTTCGATAAATATTTAAATAGGTATATATTTAGGGTCCAAGCACCAATGGTGAGAGGACACTATTGGAATTGCTCCATTTTAAAATATATAGAACTTAATATTAGAAAAAAAACTATATCAAGGTCAAGGTGTCTTTATTAGTACCCAAGGGTAAATTTCTTGTGCAGACAGGAGATTCAGCAAACCATACTTAATACAATCCATAAAACAATAAACATAAAATACAAAAATATCCAAAAGTATAAGAAACTTCTAAGAAAAAGGTCATGACAAGTGCCTCTACACACAACCTCACAAGTTTTACCATTCCATTTGTTGACACTTGTGCTAAAGAAATGACACACTGCAGTGTTAAGCATTTTTAATAACATCAAAGCTTAAATTTTAAGTAAAAACCAGTCAACATGTCACATTGTGATTTGTCATCTTTCTGCAGTGGGTTCAGCATTGGATTCATGGACTGGCTCTATCTCTCTATGATGCCAGACTGCTGTCAGCAACCACTTCCACACACTGCACGGATCTGCAGCATGGCAGTCAACCCTGATAAGACTGCTACTCAAGCCTAATAATCACTCTATCGCTGCTGAACGGTCGTGTTGTAGCAGACCACTACAGCTTACTTACAGCACACATGCCATCTCATATTTGGGACACAAGAGGAGGTTTATATTCCCAACGTAAAAGTGAATGTCTACAGTCCAGGGGGAAAAGATAAATAAAAGTGTAGCAGAAATGTAAGGCCCTAATATACTTTAACAGAAATCAAGAACGAACCGGTGACAGCATTTCGAACAAAATCTGGCCAAAATGAAGTTCGTTTGAAGTTCTTTGAAAACAGCTTACCAAAGCAATTCTTTTGGAAAAGTTTGCTCTGGCTGTTTAACACCTTTGAGCTACCATATCGATTACATAATAGGTAGGTGTGTTCTGTGGCTCTGCCTTCTTTGACGTGGAAATCTTCAGATCATTTCTTCAGTTCAGTCTGTCAAGGTCAGACGTGTGTAAAAACATGAACACACTGGAGAGCTGCTTTTACAGTAGAAACTGAAGTTGTCATTTTTATTGAAAGCGACACTGTCACTACCTTTTCATGTTTAATACTGTAAAGCTGCTTGCTTTAAAGCAGTGGTTCTCAACTGGTTTGGCCAAGGGACGAACCACATTTTCCATGGTCATTAAGCCGTGACACAATCTTTTTTAGGAATTTGATCATTTATAGCCTATAAAAATTATAATAAATCGAACACGCGACTCAAAACGGTCTTGCAACCCACCAGTTGAGAAACACTGCTTAAAGCAATTGCTTGTAAAAAGTTATACATAAACGAGAGCTTGTACAAACATACATATAGATATGATCAGAAGCTTTCTTAAAGGAACACTCAACCGTTTTTTTCATATTAAACTATGTTATTCCCTTAACTAAGACGAGTTGATACCTCTCTCGTCTCAGTGCGTGCACTCAATCGCTCTGGCGCGCGGCGGCACTTTGATAGCACTTAGCTTAGCCCAGTTCATTCATTAGGGACCAAACAGAGATGAAGTTAGAAGCGACCAAACACCTCCACGTTTTCCCTATTTAAATACAGTTACACGAGTAGTTACACCACCAAGTATGGTGACACAAAATAAAACGTGGCGCTTTTCTAAGCGGGTAAAAAGGATGAGTATAATGTATGGCGGAATAGCACTCGGGAGCACTTCGACTCGGCGCAGTAAAAAGTCTCGTTGGTTCTAATGACAGAAGTGAGAGGGAGAGGATTTTTCAGGCGTGACTTTACTGCGCCAGTCGAAGTGCTCCCAAGTGCTATGTGAAAAAACGGTGGAGTGTTCCTTTAATGGCTGTTTTCTCACTGCTGTCATCATGTGTTTATTGTGTTATTGAGAGGAGCACGCAGCACAAACATAATCATCTAAAAGCTTCCCTCAGATATTTCAAACTTATTTAAGCAAAAGAACGAAAAGAACTTTGCCGTGAGCATATCGAGGCCTTAACTTCAACTTCAGCAGAGATTTGTAAAGGATGTCCCCCCCACCCCAGCTGAGAAATGGGCACTTTGATTGTTTAGTCTAAATTTATCTCCAGTCTCTCTGCTAGCGGAAAGGCCATTGCAGGAGGAACCGTAGAAATCTGTTTGGAATGTTTACGCTCTTCCTGAGGCTTCCGAGGATAACTACAGCAGATATCACTGCATGTAAAATAACAGAAGACACAACATCCAGTGCACAAATGTAGGCTGTAGGCTGAACAATCCAAATTATAATCTCTTTTAGTGTTGAAACAAGAATATTGATGAGATCCACATGAAATTAAAACCCTCTTTCTCCTCAAAGAATGTAGAGTAAACAAAAGTGACCAAATAATGATGAATAATTCATGTTAATAATGGTTGACATTAAAATGGTGGCATATGGAAGCAGAGTGATGTTGATGAGCCAACCACTGCTTGTACATGTATTAACCACATGGTGTGCTGCAATGCCTATCAAATTCATCTGTGATTCTGCAACGCCGAGAAAGAAAGCAACCCGACAGCAGTCGCAGGGGTATAGAGAGGGCTAAATCACACAGCTGGCTCTTTTTACGGACAAACTACACACTGAACGTGTATGTCAGTCTTAAACACTGCAAGTTTATGCTGCATGAGCCAAACTAAACACGGAAAAAGGAATAAAATAAAGTCACAGGAGGAATTTGCAGAAGTGCCCCGCAGGGTTGGACGTAGAGCAGGGCACACCCTGATGAGAGGAGATGTTAAGACAAAATGACAGATAGTGCAACTAGTTCTAGTTGCTGAAGAATCTTTCCTGTGTTGACACACAGGCCAGGGTTCCTTTTTTTCTGTTAACAGTGTTTTTAAAGAGCAATGCAATAATTTAGTTCATTAGATTTTCATTTTTTATCATTTCTGCTTTCATTTTAATGTAAAGTTTTAGTAATTTGTGTTGTCATTTTTATTAGTTTTTTTTATAGCTATATAGTTTTGTTGGTAACACTTTACAATAAGGTTCCTTTATTAAACATTAGTTAATGTATTAACTAACATGAACTAACAATGAGCAATACATTTATTACTGTTTTTGCTAATCTTTGTTAATGTTAGTTAATAAAAATAAAGCTGTTCATTGTTTGTACATGTTAGTTCACAGTGCATTAACTAATGTTAACAATATTTTTTTAATAAAGTATTAGTAAATGTTGAAATTAACATTAACAAAGATGAACAAATGCTGTATAAGTGCAGTTCATTATTAGTTAATGTTAACTAATGTAGTTAACTAATGAACCTTATTGTAAAGTGTTACCAGAACATAAGTTTCTATAATATTGGTTTTAGTGGAGACAGTTTGCTGATAAAGCCATAAATCACATTTACCACACGGCACTGTAACAGAGAGCATGTTTGTGCAGCAGATGCAGTTTCATCGTGGAAATGAAAATGACAAACACCAAAAAATGTGGAGGAAAAAAAATGTATAAATAAAATGAGAAGGGTGAAAGCACAGGACAAAAACAGAAAACTAATTGAGGGAAAAATGAAAATGAACAAATAAAACCACTAATGGAATGCTTACATTTTTTCATGCATCACTTGAGAGAGCTGCACATTAAATGATTATCATCCAATATTACCATATTTATTAAACTTCCAGAGAATAATAACAAAAAGGGGACTACTCATTTGAGGACTATGAAACTGCAAAATGTTAATAAAGAAAAATAATTCATTAAGTAAGATACAAGAAATTAAAAAAAAAAAAAAAAAATCTAACAAAATTTGACAGAAAAAAGACATAGACATGGACACCAAAATAACTTTGAATGAAGGAGATTCAGCTCAGTGAACTTTTGGACCTGACTGGATCCCCAGTGAAAGTTCGCTTGCATGTCAACAGCCAATCAGCCCAGTGCTCTCCGTGTGAAAATTTCCACAGCTTACTGTGTTAACCTTGAAAAATCAATGATTAAAAATCAATCTTAAGCTTCAACACCATTTACTACAAACCAGATGCAACAACATGTAGTTTTGTTATTTATGTGTTACAAATATTCATATCACAGAAATTGGCTACTATGATAAAAGTTTATAGTTCTGATATAAACACTGTTGTCTACGATAACGATCAAAAGAGCAAACACCTTTTGAAAGTAATAAAGATGTATCGATTACATCGTTACGCCACAGGGTAGCGTTAAGTGACTGCTAAAAAATGTGTTGCCAATGTCATTGAAAAGCATTCGTTCAAAACCAATGATTCATCCAGTAATGAAACAAGTGAAATACTTAGGATTGAGTCATTGAATTATTCATTCAAACAGTTGTTAAAATAATTCATTCAGATTAATTAAACGTTTTAAATAGACTGCGTCAATTCATATTTTGTCAGAACTCTAGGTAATTACATGTTATTTTGTTTAGTTGTCTGTTCAGAATCGTGGGAGAATCGTGATCACTGTTTGAAAAATTTGTGATTCTCTATTTAACCAGAATCGTGCAGCTCTAATCGAGACTCAGTCATTTGAGAAACTGGCTTAACTAGGTTACTCTGAAGTCATTCTGATGCATCTTTGAATAACCACCTCAACATCTTTGTAATAGGTCACAATCTGTCACCTTTACAAAGACAAAACCTAAAATTCCTTTCATTCCAAGAGTAGTTTGCATCAATGAGTTGAGTTTACAATTGCTCTTTACGCAAATATGTACTGAAATATTTAACACCGGTGAAACAGGTTTTGTTTCTGTGCTAAATTGGCCCAACTGTTCATGTCATTTCCAACCGAGCATTGTGTGAAACTTTTAACAGCCAAACAATTGCATCCCACTGAGAAACGACATCAAGACCCAACACATTTCCTTACCCCGCCGCACAGTTTCCACCTTGTTCACCCTGAAAGTGATAATGACAGGATAAAGTCTGCAGCATTATCATTAATCACTGATATACTGTACATCTATATTAAAGGTGAAGAGTGTAATTTCTACACTATTAACGGTACCAAGTGAAACTGCAATCTGTCTGTTTGCCTGACAAAACATTGGCTCTACCTTTGGTGTGAAACTGCTTAATTGGTGTGAAAATTCACCACTAAAAGGTTTAAGTCAGTAAGATTTTTTTTAAAGAAATTAATACTTTCATTCAGCAAGGATACTTTAAATTGATCAAAAGTGACAGTAAAGATATTGAAGGCCCCGATATACTGCAATAGAAATCGAAGAACCAACTGATGTGACGTCAAGCACCAAACATCGATCAAATCAGGGAGTTCGAAACAGTTTGCCTTTCCAGAAAAGTTTGCCCCTTCCATTGGTCAGTGGCAATGATGTAATAGGAGAGTGTAGCTCTGAGGCTCCGCCTTCTTTCTCGTGGAAATCTTCTATGGTTAACTTCGTCACAGAATCTGAGGTAGAAGCGTTCATCCGGAGTGTGTGATTGGCTGCTGGGGCTGGAGAGGCACGATTCAACGTCAGCCGGTTCTGAGCGCTTCTCCGCATTATTCATAAGAATGAACTATTTTAACCCAATCACTGCACTGCATTACACATGAAATCGTATTACAGAGGAGAATTCAAACCTCATGTCAGCGCGGTTCCTTCACCTCTGCCTTTTCAGCGTCGCGTTTGGACACATGTGCCATAAGTGTATGTTTCCTCCGCAGAAAATGTGACAATATTTTGAGCACTGCTGAACAGATTCTTAAACACCTCTGGTTGGCCATTGCGTTCACGCGCTCAACATAGATGTCTCTGATTGGCCATTGTGTTCAACGCTTCAAAAACATGTCTCCTGTGTGTATCTGTGTAAGTGCTCGGTGAAGACAACAGGTTTTTTTTTTGTTTTGAGTCATAGCTCCACTAGTGTTGTCAAAAGTCCTGATGTCGGTACCAAGGTAATTTTGACAAGACTAGTGGAGCGATGAAACAAAACTGGAAGTTTTCGGCTCTACGGATCAACGGGATTTGAAGGTGGTGGTTGCAGCACGCAAATCCAAGAATATTACTGAACTGGAGGTGAACTGAACATTCCTGATTTATTCAAGAATGAGACAGATGTTTATGAATGGGTCATTGAATCTTTGACTATCTTTGTCAAAACGCTGAATCATTCAGTAATGAAAACACGGCTGAGTGTTGCTGTGAGATGCGCGCTCTGCTGTGATCTTTGTTTGGAACTATTTTCGCTGCTGAAACGGAACAAAAACCGTCAATATTGCATCTAAAATGTAAGTGACTTTCAACTGTTTATTGAACTGTTGTATGAAATCAATGTCAAATTTTCAATCGTGATGGTATTCAGGAAAACAGCACTCGTCATGTGAGGGCACTCTATCATACAGTTCTACTCGTCAACTGTATCATATGTTGAAAATATAAAAACGGCACATTTTATAGGCAGTATGTTGTTTCTTTTGAGTGAGCTTTGCTTATTTGTTTCGATTTCTCCTCGAGAGGCTGCGTGAGCCTCAACAGCACAACATTGTTACCGTCAGTAATACATTTATTATCCACTATCGATTGCAACTTAAAAAATCAAATCTGAGTCATTCTCTCCTTTTGGTGATTTCCTAGTTATTTTTTTCTTATTAAAGTTCTAATCAGGCTACTTGTCCGGTCGACTGTAAAACATTTTACAGTCAATAATAGAATATAATAGGCTTATGTTCAATTACATAAACATAAAACAAAAAATCTAAACAATTAATTTCTAAAGCCAGATTTTGCAATATTTTTTCAATGGTTTGGTGTACATGTCTTTGAAAAATCTTTTAATATTTAAGACATCAAATTTGTGTTGATAATAATTTGGGAGCAAATACTAATATATGCAATTAATTGCAAATAACACCATATGTCATGCAAATTAATTTGCATATATTGCAAAGAAAATCAGTTACAGCTGGAGAGACTGTTCAAAAGATGTTCCAAGATAAATTTCTGCTCAAACAGTGGCAGGGCATGTAAATCACACAAACCATTTTGGACCAGATTGTAGCGTGTCCACCAGCTGGACGTATGCATGTGTGTGTTCTGGGCTATTTCTCTGTGAACAGACTTTCCATTTAAGCTATGATATAAGCAGAGTCTAATTTTAGCTGTTGGCAGTAGTTCTGAAAGATGTTAACACTAAACATGTGTGCTCACACAGCCCGGACAAAGAACTGAAGAAGAAAAAAAACAAAAAAAAAAACAGAGACTTGCCTGACATGCAAGTTCCTGAGGACAAACCGCAAGAGATAGCTAGTAGTGAGAGCTAAACGACGCAGTTTGAAGCGGAGGGGGGAAAATATGGTGAGTGAATGAGAAAGGTTAGTTTTGGCTTTTGTAAAGATACCCGGAGCTTATCAGTACATAACCGTGCTGTTTGCCTCAACACAATCAGTCTGGCTGCAGCAGCCTAACATCACAAGGCAAACTCTGACTCCCGGTCAACCAATCACAAGCACCCTGACACCTTAAGGACACATCAGATCTCTTTTTACCTTAGGTCTTCAACCCTGCTAAATAAGGGATGCCTCCGTATACCTTGTAGAAAAACTCAATAAATCTCTTGACGCATGTAGGCATAATTTTGTACTTAGCAGTCATGTCCAGGACATTGAATAGGCCTACTAATATTTGTTATTTTACAAATAACATTTGAACATGTTATTTTTTGTGTATTATGGATGAGGTACTGCCTAGCCAGTGTCAAGGACACCAAATGCAGCTATTCATGACGTGTGCTATTATAAACAAGTCATACAACTATACTTGTGGAGAACAGCACTTGCTTGTCTGGGTTAGAAGGTTATTAACTATTTTTCAGGATAAAACACTAGAACTAATGCTACTACTTACTACTACTATAGTCAATGTAAAATGGTAAGGTTTAAATATTTCATGCTGTCATAACTGTAGGGCTAATAGTTGATTCCCTCTATTAACTGCGTATGTTAATATTATGTAGATCTATTGTTTACATCAAATTCATGCTTTATTCATCAGTCCAATCCATTTAATGGCTTGCAGCCATAAAAGTCTGTGTTTAGCCTTAAAGGGCATCTTTGACAATGGTATTTTATAAAAAATGAAGAACATAATCCCCATTACACAACCCAAAATTCATAATCCCCATTATACACCCTAAAAGCATACAATTTGGCCCCACCACTTTTGGAGTAGTGGTGCCACCCTTGAATTAAATTATGAATTGCAATTATTTGTATGACAATTAATAACTGACAAAACTCATATAATCGTGACAGCTTAAGACCTTTTCAAACTAGTCACAGAAGTAAAAAAAAATAAGAAAAAAGAAAAGTCGAGCAAGACAGATATTTCGATTCCTCGAAGGTCATTCCAAGTCTGTCTGAGGTAGCTCATTAACATCATGTCAACAATACTGTGTCTGGCTTTCTATATAATGAATGTACGATGAAATGCTCCAAAAAGCCATTATGTCTCAATAGCCTAGGGGAAAAATCGTCAAAATTCAAGATGCAGGAAATGCCAGAGATGATCCGACTGGGTCTGAGACAGAGGTTAAGGCAGTGACTTACTCTTTGCAGGCGTTGGAGACGTGGGCAGGTACAGTGTATTTGCAGTCCATGATCATAGTGAGGGTCTCGCTGTCGTTGGCCTCCTGGAAGGGGGGCTGACCACACACTAGCATGAAGAGGATGACCCCTAGACTCCAGATATCTACAGGGAAGAGGGTGAAAATGTCATCAGGCAGAATGAAACAAACCAAATGTAATGCATAACACACTTTTTTTTTGTGGTTGACACCTTAAACTGGTTCACGACAAGCGTGACTGATTGCATGAGTGCATGTCAACGTCTACACACCTTCAACAATTCAAGCAAGAATTTGGCAAAGAATAACATCTGGCACATTATTTGCATTATGTTGAGTATTGATTTATGCTTCTCAAGAAATCAGCAGCTGTGTCTCTGGTTTTGGTGCGGACCTGTTTTCAACCACCCATAACTTTCGGTTACTTTGATTAGTGCGAAAGCTGTCATTGAAACATGATTGCATACAAAAGAACTGTAGGATTCAATCTGGAAAAAAAAAAAGCATACTGAAGGAAAGGGGGACAAACTGATTTTGGTTTCAAACTCCAATGTACAAAGTATGAACACAATTTTAAAGAAATAGTTCACCGCAAAGTGAAAAACTATCATCACGACTATTCTATAGTCACACGATTCAAATTGAAATAGAGCGTTTTGAGGAAAAGAGAAACAAACTGATTTCAGTTTCAGAGCCAATCAAATGTACCATGTGTGAACACAATGTTTAATTCACACCAAAATAAATTCTGTCATCATTGTCACTCATTTAATCTCAAACTGTTCTTTATGTATTATGCTAAAGAAGAAAGATTGAAATAAATGGACAGTTTATTTTGTGTGAACGAGAACCAGAAAAAAAACTAGGACTGAAATTAAGGGTTTTAGACTGACTAAAATAGTTGCGAAAAATAAACATTTGTGACAATAAATGTGACAAAAAAGAAAGATTGAAATAAATGGACAGTTTATTTTTGTGTGAACGAGAACCAGAAAAAAAACTAGGACTGAAATACAGGGTTTTAGACTGACTAAAATAGTTGCGAAAAATAAACATTTGTGACAATAAATTAATTTAATCGCCACTGGTTACAGTTGGGGAAACTCTGTGGGCGTATGCATGTAATTTTGTCAAATATCATCTTGTGAGGTGGTGGAAGTTGGAATGACTAGCCTGGCACAGGAATTTTCCTGGATTTTTCCCTGAGTTCCCTGAGTAAAACTCTGAAGCTTTAAAGGTATGTGATTATGTTCATTGATTAAGATTTTTCTGTAATCACGCAGCATCTAATGTGCACTTTGGTGGTGAGCAGTCGAAAAGAACACAGTTTGGAAGAAGTGGTTGAGCCCATAGCAGACATTAAATCAATTTAGCAGTGTGGGTGGGCCACAGAATAAGAAAAATTGTTTTGTCGCAGCCAAAATCTACCACACGAGCCCAGCCTGTCAAAACACATGGGAAGTAATTAACAAATGCTACGGAATGTTCAATAACTAAACAGCATAAAAATAAAAAATAAACACTGAATGAGCAATTACAGTGACATTCAGAACTTAATCTCAAATCAGAAATTCCGAGTACAGCTGTAACTTTAATGAAAAAAAAGTTTAAGCAAAACTTCCATTAGCCCTTCACTCTCAGAGGATGTCGGCACAACTGTGGCAGTGGCACTGCAGTTCGCATTGGCAAGAAGCACCACTTTAACAGCCCCATTTATGAAATTGACAACACAGTCAAGAAAATGGAAGAGGCATGATTTCTTGCTCGAGCTTGCACAGATGGCAGGGGTGCATTACTAGGAGGTAATGGGAGATGTTTTATCTGATAATGGCCCCGCGGAGAGCTCCAAGCTGCTGTGAGTGTGCAGAAGTACACCTGAGGCTCAGAGCAGACGTGGTTATGTGGCTCCGGACCGTTTCTGTCCCTGCTGGGACTGTTCGGCTGTTATGACCTGTACACCCACGGGCCACAGGTTTTGCTCTGACCACTGACAGACAGATGGATCAGAAACAAATCTGGCCCAGCAAGAGGTATTTTCTATAGCCAGATATCCTGAAGTATGTCAAACTCTACCATTCACATGAGGGCAAACACACAGCATGCTCTACATATGAGCAAAGAGGTTTAAGTCCCCCTGTAGTATTTTTGCCCCCCCTTGAAACTCATCTTTAATCACCAAAATTATATATGTAAACGCTTTTTTCATGCCTTAAAATAGCTTGAATGTAACTCTACACCCGTGCTTCATTATATACGCGGTTCTATAAATATGCTAATGAGCCCCGCCTCCACTCACACCAGCTCAGAGATCCACTTGTTGACGATCACACGTTGACCTGATTGGTTGCAAGGCAGTTTGCGACGTCAGAAACCCAGCAATTTCAAACCACGTTTTTGAGACCGTCTTTGGTTCACTATAGTTTTAGAGAGAAAATATTAAACAATGGAGTTGACCTATGGATTTGCACATGGTTTGTCTTAAAGCATATTAAAAACACCACATATACAGTGTTAAAACATTAAAGCTTGATTTTCACCAAAGGGGGACTTTAAATTATCGGATGTGATTGTATGAGTGCTGCCATTTCTGATTCTTAAATTTGTATTAAATAGGTAATTTATGGGGGCACTAGAAAGTATTAAAATAGTTATTGTTATAGTTCTCATCCTTGGTGTCAGTGGGCCTTTAAACACAGGGCTGACCGACTAATGTGTCTATTTTTCCCCATGCACCGGATCTATTAATTCATTCAAATATCCATTAAAAATGTAATTCATAAACATAATGATTTGAATGTGCCTCTATGATTTTTTTTATTTCTTTTTATTCTGAATTAAACTTTATCATGCAAAAAGTAATTTGTAATATTTTGTTATTAGATATATCCCCTTGAGTGGAGCGACATGAGGCTAAGTAATTAAATGACAGAATTAATTAATGCTTTTAATAATTATTTAATTGTATTGTTAATGAGAATTAAATAAACAGATTTAAATGTCAATTAATTTGTAACTTGTAATGTGATGTATCAATGTTATTAATGTTATGTTTGTTTAACTACATGAATTAAAGTTTTAAATATGTATATTTATTTGTCTTTTTTTATTATTATTAATACGCAGATTACATTTTTTTGTTTATTTTTAAGTGGCACTGCATATGTTATGAAACAATAATCCAAACTATCAGGCTGTGCGTTTAAAGATCTACAGAAAGGGGCAAAGTTGAAATAATTTGATGATTGTTTCAACGCTTGACGCTTAACTGAATCGAATTAAACGTGCTGGAAAAAGTAGACGTATCCTGTGAAGGCACCTTTATTCACTTGATGGCTTCATTTATAACACAGGGCACTATTATTCAGCACACTATTATAATAATCATAATCAGGTATTGATAGATCAAGCCTTTTCCAATTCGTTAGAGAAAATAAATTGCAACAAAAGGCGCACACAAACAAAGACACAGAGGCTCTCATCGAGATACTGGAATCATAACAATGCGAAGTCATTCAGAGACAAAATCTGATATATTCACAGCTCTTTGGCCCATCAAAAAGATCAATCAAAGCAAAATAAATCAAACAACTCGTTTCACCGTCTGTGTATTTCAAATATGAATGCATTTGGCGACAGGACAATGCCTCTAACACACTCTCCCCAGCTCTAGACAAAGACTAATGGGTTGTGGCCAAACAAAGGGCTGCTTTAGTGTACAAGTCCATCTGTGGCGCTCTGTCTGTCAGCTGTGGATGAACTTCAAATGTAGTTCCCTTATAAAGAAACAATGGCACAGTCTGTGAAGTCTGCAGTAGAACTGTAGCAAGTCTTTAACAGATGCCAACACCACTGTGTCCCGTGATGTCTAAAGTGCTTTTCTTTGTGTCAAGCCGTCAGATGCGATCTATTCACGGTTCGTTGTCACAGTGCACATATATTTTCAAATATTTAAGTATTTGAGAGCATGTTTTGCTTATTTCGACTCTCTGATAGGTGGAATTTTCTGTACAGCATCATGGGTTATATAGTTTTACACCACGAATTCTGCTGATAAACACGATTATTTTAAAACTAAGTTGAAATAATGCAGGCTAGCGGCTTAGACGGAAGCAAATGCCATTGATTAACAACCTCAATGCTCACAGAAGGGCTGTCTTTAAAGGTTATAAGTTATTGTCAAAAACCAATTTCCCTATGGAGAGAAAATGAATGGAGGTGTCAGTGCAGTCAAGTCAATAATATTACAGAATATTAAGTGTCCCCAACTAAGAAAGCCAAAAGGCGACAGTGGCAAAAGATCCCCAGATATCTCACAAGAACTCCATCAGTGACAGAATGAAGAAAAACAACTTTGGGAGAAACCAGGCTCAGTCGGGGTCCAGTTCTCCTCTGGCCAGACGAACCAACATGGAGTATTTCCAGGCTGCATCACAATTCAGATTGTGGATTAATATCCTTCTGAATATTCAACCAGTTCCTTCTGCATGAAAATTGGGATACATAATGCCAGCATTTGGTGGCTCTACCCAGTCATTATGCAAAACCTGGGTTATTTTAACCTCAGGGCTGGACAATCCTCAAGCCTGGAGGCATCTTAAGACTATTACACAACCTTGGCACTAGAAACGCCTGCACTAAACATAAAATATTTACAGCATAATGTAATCCAAGTATAATTCGATAGCATGAAGAGCACATACACACTCCAGCTCTAAATCTCAAATGATTTGTTTAAGCCTCTCAATGCCCTGCTGAACACCTAAAATAACATGAATTAATCAAGTCAAGTAGATTAAAAAAATCTAAAATAAAAGCTACATTTGAAATGTAAAAACATTTAAACATGACAAACACTTAATGTCACTCCAGTAATCAATCACACTAGCATTTCTTACAAAATGTATAAAACACTTCTATCCTGAACTGTGTGAAAGCACAAGCCCGTATCGCTCATGTCTCCCACAGTCTTCGGATGCTGCTCTCCCGACTGCTCCATACATACATAATGTGAGTGAAAAATCAGCATGTTAGACCTCTGGGGTTTGCCGTAAACTAGAGCTCTCTACAATTCAGATGAAAAAAAGCTCACACGGAAAACTGCAGTGGTTAATTGTGCACTAACAATAGTGTCAATTTTGATTTCATGCCGACTTAAAAGGGGAAGATCCAGCTCAGTATGAGATCCCACTATGGGAGCTTTTAGGAATGACAGTCATGCTCTCTTGTTGAATGCAACAGGTGAGCTGTTATTACATAACACAGGTGCAACAGTCTAAATGCGGATGGTGTGACTTTAGGTCATTTATATATATGTATCCATCTCCAACGAAGGACCAGGGCTTGGCATCTTACCAGGTACTGGGGAGACTGGTGGCTGAAGTAGCTCCATGTCTGGGCTGTTGTCGGTGCATTGACCGGGGAGTAGGGTTTTAACGGTATTCCTACTCTTGCCGATCCTGCTTATCGATCCGGTACTTTAACTGTATTCTTATCGGTTCTTTTTGTTTAATATATATATTAAACAAAAAGAACCGATAAGAATACAGTTAAAGTACCGGATCGATAAGCAGTATCGGTAAGAGTAGGAATACCGTTAAAACCCTATTCCCCGGTCAATGCTCCGACAACAGCCCAGACATGGAGCTACTTCAGCCACCAGTCTCCCCAGTCCCTGGTAAGATGCCAAGCCCTGGTCCTTCGTTGGAGATGGCATCCGACTCAGGGACGGAGGTAGAGGCTAACGCGCCTGAGCTAGAGACTCAAAATAGTTCGTTTGGCAGCTCAGTGAAGCACTTTAAACGTGTAAAAAAAAATTTTTTTTTACGATTTTTATTTTTATATACAGTATAATTGTGCTTAAAAAATTGTGTGCACCCAAATTTTGTGCTGGTGCACCTAAATAAAAAAAGTTAGGCGCACCAGTGCAACCAAGGCAAAAAGTTAGTCTGGAGCCCTGATATTCATCCGCAGTCACGCAGAGCCAAACCACAACCAAAACAATGTTCTTCTGCAGAATGCATGCAGTTTGGTTTCAACCGCTAGAGGGTCAGAAGTTACATAGTTTCCCTTTAATGTTCATGGCATTATTTCTGTGTCGTGTGTTACCCTGATGACTTTTGTGAATAATTAGTAAATTATTACCTTGTTTTATGCACCGGCCACTTACGATGGACTCTGATTCATCATGTGGCTTTGTGTTTGACATTGTTACCATATTTATGGAAACCACTGCTGCCATTTTTTTACCGTAAATTTAATAGATATTTTTACAGTGTATGGCTGAAGTCCTCCTTAGATAGAGTCTGTGGCATTGTTTTGCAGGTTTTATTATCCACCGGTCGAAAACCATAGAAAAGTAATGGCACGACATAATGAATCACACAATTAGAGTCCTATCATACATTTCCATAATAAAATACGGTGTGGTTTGAGTTACTCACCGACGTTTTGTTCAATTCTCTGACCCCAAGTATGAGTAATAGTAATACATAATCTGCAGAAATGCATTACAGAAAGCATGACAGTTTCAAACACACTGGTGCTTTTACTACTGCATAAGACTCAATGGCCAATTGGCTTTCAGAAAGTCGAATTCATCAAGCTAAACAAAAATGGTCCAACTCTGTTTCCCAAAAGGTTAAGTGATAAAAAGTACCTTCAACAAACATTTGGTTAAATGTTAGTTACCCTATGCTTATATAACAAGTCACAACTGATTTTTAGTGACATATACTATAGCTCAGGGTGTTTGGACACTTACACAACATATAAAACTAATGAAAGTAACTTCATTAAATAGAAAATTATGAAAGCATTTGGTATTTAATTTTAAGAAACTTTTAGAACGCTGACAAGGATGCCACATGTGACGTATTAACTAAAACGCACAAGACCTTTGCTTTGCTGAATATGTAACACCCACACCAAACCCATCCAATGGTCTCATAACATTGTGCGACTGCTGACCTGAACCCAAGGGGACCAAAACAATAAGGACTATTTAAGTTTCAGAGCAGGACTCAGTTGTGTGTGGCATCTGTGTGCTTCAACTGATGCTCCAGCAGGAACTGAAAGCGACAGATTTGTAGCACATCCTTGTTTGAGGGCAATTGGTTCATGAGGAAGAGGAAAGCTTTGCCTTCATTTGTCCCATCACCTCTTACCACTGTACGCACTCCTCCTGTGTGTTTACACAAAATAAAGAGTCCTACTAAATCAAAGGTCAGCTATTGAAAAGAATCACTGTCTAAGGAGAAAGGTGTGTGTGTGTGTGTGTGACTGCACAAGGAAGTTGTGTGCAAAAACATGCACACAAAACATATAAAGTGCCCAATCACTGCACATAGACACCTGTGACAACAGAGAATACCAACTGGGGAAGGGCGGACGATTTTATTTTTAGACATTAATAATGTTCTCAGCTCACGCAACTAGTATATATATATACATACACACACATATATATATATATAAAATAGTGTTCCAAATTAAAAACTTATTTACAAAAAAAAAAAAACGAGTATTTGTTAAAAGTTACTGACTTGTTTTGCTTTTTTTCACTAATAAAAATATGTCTTTTTTTCTGACACATAAAATTTATTTAATAAAGTAATAGTAAGTAAAACATTGGTTACATTTTTTGAATTTATTACGCATTAATATTATGTAATTTATTTATTTACGGTGTGTGTAAATATTGTCTGGGCAAGCACAAACTGAACTACTTGTCTGACTGGGCCTAGCAACAAAACAAATGATTGTTGAGCGCTAAGAGTGGAACGCATCAGTAGCCCGGCACCTGGAGTCTTGTTCTTGTGTGCTTGTGTCAGGTCTGATGAGTGATCTGAACAGGGGGCACACGTCTCCTGAAAACCTCACGTGTCCCGGTCACACCTGGATCAACAGCGGCAGCAGGGGTTACCATAGCAACCAGCGGCCCTGTGGGTGGATTTCACATTGCACACTTGTATCAGGCAAAAATCACCAAAAGACGCCACTCTAAACATAGTTCCTCCATTTCCTTTAATAGCCTGCACCATCCATCTCATGGTACATTCATGTTCTGCTCCCTCCCTTTCCAACCCAGAGAAGAAAGAGACGCAGGAGGAGGGTAGAGTCCCCTGGTTGTGGTGGGACCCGTGTAAGCGTGCAGGCAGCATATGTGCCTCGCTGGTGCTTTAATTAGTGATTGGGGATTAGTCACTTGGCAACTTTCTCTGGTGAGCTCACCGCACCAGTAACTATCTTCAGAGCGGCTCAGAGAAGAGCAGTGTGGGGCTCTGACGGAAAGAACGCATCATTTCCTCTAACACATGCATAGAGTCCTTCACTATAAACTAGCCTATCCCGATACTGATGTAGGCCTATACCTCGCCACACAGGGCTAGTCAGAGGAGTCCTGGAGACTTCAGTCTTTGCTAAAGGTTGGTTAAAGCAGGGATCAGTCTTTCTTTCAATTTCTATTTCTACTGTTCAAAAGTTTGGGGTCTGTAAAAATTAAAATAAAACATTTAAGTTTCTTATGCTCAAAAATGCAAAAAAGGTTTGCACTCTAAAAAATCGTTTATTATAAACAGGAGATAAAGTTAACAAACTCTTTGGCTCTTTGCCTTCGTCATTGCAGACCTTTTTTGCATTTTTGGATTGATACATAGGTCTCAGCACCTAATTAATTAGCTGGGCGAGAGCAGTGAGCGTGTTGAATGAAGTTTCTTATGCTCACCAAGACTCCATTTATTTGATAAAAAATACAGTAAAACAGTAATATTGTTAAAAAATTAATTAAAAAAAGTATGTAATTTATTCCTGTGATGGCCAAAGCTGAATTTTCTGCAACCATTACTCCAGTGTCACACGATCTTTCAAAAATCATTCTGTTACGAGCATTTATATTTTAGAATTGTCAGGATGGTTTTCGTTGGAAATTGCGCACATGCGTCACTTTAGGGGTTGTGTGACATCACGATTTTTGGTCGTGGACGAAATATAAAGAAATATCGTAGTATCGTGCTACAGTGTATTCTATCAGTTGCAGTTCTGGCGCCTCCATCCCAACATACTGTAGAGGTAGAGTTACACTCACGGGACACCGCAATGCACAAACGTTCATTATTTGCATGTGCTTTTAAAGCCTTGCGGTTAAACATGTCATTCGCTTGTTGATGCGTGGTTCTAACATGCACTTTTCTCAAAGCGCACACATACTAAAAGCCTGTCAAACAGCGTGTGAATACTAAACTTAGTTGTCTCTCGAGTCTTTTTGAACCAAACACACACTTGGCTCTATGAGCTGTCAGCTGGCCTCTGGTTTTTCTGACAAAATTGTGGGAAATCATTTGTATTTTTTCTGAACATTTTTGAGTGACACTTTGCAGGGTCTAGGCTACCATCAACAGCCAAAGCCAAAGGAATTACCCACTGAACTGTCTATCCAATCTTCACTTTTGCCAGTTTCATTCTATTGGTTAGAGATGTCTTGATACCAACCTAATCCATAATAATAGCAGTGAAATTGTCATTCTCTAGATATTGATTCCAATGCTAACAAAAACGAAAGCACTACTACTAAAGCACACAAATACTTTAAATAGTTTAATATTACTATAAACAAGTTAAAACAATGGCACATTGCCTTAAAGTATTGCTCAAGTAACAATGTTACAAGGTTTTTCAAATCATTATTCGAGCAAACAGTCAGTAATGAAGAAATAAATGAAATGCAGTGTGTGTATGTTAGTTTTTTTCTTTTGCCAATATTGTTGCTTTATTAATATTAATGATATAATAGACAGTGGCAGGTCTATTAGCCTAATGTACTGCCAAGGCTTAATGCATTGATCCATTTGACTGTTTATATTAATATCTCACCAAGATATATTTGCATTAGACTGTTCACACGCATTCCATAAGCCACACACACTCTCCATTGAGCACGTACTGATTGTTCGAATAGAGTCGCCTGTCTGTCAGACAATAGTACAAATGTCAGTACTTTGAACTTTATATTCTGTAGAAAGACTGTACTGCGGTTTTATTTTGATGATCATGTTATTTTACATATACACTTGTGGTCAGAATTAATGGCACCCCTGGTAAATATGATCAAAACTGGCTGTAAAAAATAAATCTGCATTGTTTATCCTTTTGATCTTTCATTAAAAAATTAGCAAAAATCTAACCTTTAAGATTTTACCACAGGTCATGTGGCAAGAACCAACCAATCAGCTTCACCCTTTTTGGACCAACATTGAAAGCTCAGTCAACATGAAGGATGGAGGTGCACCCAAACACTACGGGTATTTTTCTCTTTTCCGTAAATAAATCTTTTTCGGTGGTTTTTCAAGCATTTTTCGGTGGTGGAAATCCATTAGCTACTTGGCTAAAACTTCTTTGTTGTTGTGGAGAGTTGCCTAGCAACACAACGGTTGCATAGCGGTTGCATAGCAACGACAGACGCCACGGGAAAATCTGACCAAATTTTACTATTAATAATAAAAGATAAGCTAAAGTGCATTGTAAATGTCAGTAATTTATCTTTTTTGACTCATTCTTTTTAACAAAATGATTTAAAGGCTGAAATATGTGAGGTTTATCTTTTTATAAAACCTTTTTTTGTCAAAACTTTATTTGAACTTGTACATGTTAGTAGATAACATGTTGCAAGACACTCCTTTAAATGGTCATAATTTTTAATGTTATTAATTTAATGTTTATGTAAACAAAAAGTGTATATTGATGCTAATTTTATTTGTTTTTTGCTGTTTTTTTTACATAAAACTTGGTGAGATGATTTCATTGTGTAGTATTAGGACTTTTTTAACAGGATTCTGTGATAACCGTGATCATTTTGGTCATGAAATAATAATAAATGAAATTTTCATGCCATTTCATCTCTAGTTATGATCAACTATGATCAAATAAAATCAACTATAATTATGTATTTTTACAGTATAATATGCAAAGTACAATTTTCTATATAAAAATTAATCTCTGATTCTGTTCTTTTCTCTGACATTTAAGGGTGACATAGGCCTACAAAAACTGTTTTGGGTCTAAAACAGTTTTGATAGTTGTTAATATGAGAGTTATGAGACATTATTTAAGATATTTAAGTATTGTATTACCATGAGTAGCTCTCGGCCACTTTCATTTTTAAAAAGTAGCTCTCAAATGAAAAAAGCTGGAGACCCCTGTACTATATTGTAGCTGCTGTACAGCCGAAATTACCTCCATTTGCATCACTGAATCATTTCGCTGTTATCACTGTAAAGCTGCTTTGAAACAATCTGTATTGTATAAAGCGCTATATAAATAAAAGGTGACCTGACATGAATTGTCTTATTCTATTAAAAACTATTTTGAAGCAGTTGAGTGAAGATCTAATGGCGCTTTTCCACTACACAGTACCAGCTCGCCTCGGCTCGCCTCGCCTCGACTCGGCTCTGTTTGGTTTTCCACTGTGTAAAAGTTGTACCTGTACCTGCTTCCAGGTACTTTTTTTCGTACCACCTCCAGCGAGGTTCTAAAGCGAGCTGAGGCGAATGGCGATACTAAAATGTGACGTGAAAACACGGCAGACTGCTGATTGGTCAGAGAGAATCGTCACTATTCACTGCGTCATCATTGCACGCGCCAGACGGAGTATCCTGAATAAAAAACAGCAATTTCCTCCATTGTCCTGTGTGTGTGGGTAGCGGGTGCGTCTCGCGTAAAAGGTTAAGTCACGGCAGTTTCCTGCGGCGTCGCTATGACGACCAGGTACTATTGTGGAGGTACTATCTGCAATGGAAAACGGAGCGAAAAGCGAGTCGAGTCGAGTCGAGCTGGTACTGGTAATGGAAAAGCGCCATAAGTGGTGTGAGTTCAGACCAGTTATTGTTTTTACTGTTAAAGACCTGTGAAATGTTTTATGGAGGAGGCACATGTTGTATAATACCCCTAGGCTAAGTGTTAGAATGAATTTTATTAATATATGTATATATGCACATTGTCCAATATACGTCGTTAAAAACGGTAACATAAACCATGAGTACTCGAGTAACAGGTATTGTTTTAACAAGTAGCCGATTAGGAGAAATTAATGAATCTATAATGACTTTATAAAGTGAAGACAATGCAGTGTTGTTTTACATTTATTAGCCTATTCACTTTTTGAATCTGAATATTACTGTTAGACCTGTTAACAAAAAAAAAAACATCCTATTTAATTTGTATCTTTGTTCTTTTGTATTTATTTGTGCTATTGCTTATGATTTGTTTATTTGTTCTTATTTCATTCCCGTTTACTTTACTTAGCCTTTATCATATTTGAGATTTAGAAAAAAAAGTAACAATTTTAACCATGGAAAAAAATCCTTAGCATTGAGCCCTAAAAGCATTAACAAATAATGCAATGACTATAGTGTGTATGCCATTTCATGATGCTCTGGTGAGAGTTAACGTCAGCTAAAGTCATTTATAGCAGGCGTGAGACGCTCTAAGGAGGTGAACCTGAGGGACTCTGCTGGAAGTGTGGAAGAAAGCGGAGAACATTAAGCTGAACTTCAGCCACCAGCCTTTATTTATGTGTGTGTGTGTGTGTGTGTGTGTCCCACAGTGTGTACGCGTTTGTCTTTGGTGATGGTTTCAGAGGACTGAATGGACAGAGTTCTAGATGAATGAGGCTACATGCACACAAGGCCACTGGAAGGTGTTAAGATTGACTTTTTGAATGTGCAAAATAGAGACATTTGCATTATCTGTCTGGACGAGGAGTACATTTGTACTGATGCACCATTTTTTAAATGCTTCGCAGGAATTTGCAGTACGCATTAATATCTAGTCGGTCCGTTTAGTCCTTTTGATAAATCTTAGATTTTGAAAGCAGAATAATGCAGGAATGTTACGTTCAAAACAAAACAAAATTCTACTGTTACAGTGCCAATAAACCAACCAACCACAGTCAAGATTGAATTTTACAGACATCAGTTCATGGTCCTGGAATTCAGCTTGTTTCCGGTGTTTAGATTATCATACAACAAATCGAACAAACGTCAACACTCCAGAGCCTAAGAAAAACATGGAAAATTTGAGCTTTGCTATAAATAATAAATATTTAAGATTAAGAGGTCATAATGTTGATGCAAAGAAGCTTCTAGTTTGCCATAACATGATGAAGACATTTATTTAATTAACAACATCTAAGGACTCAATTTTCCATGTGTGCTTGTTACAAATGCTTTTGTGATCTCAACAGGGGCCAATATTTCTGTGGCGATGCATTGCAGTAGCACCGTCATATAAGGCTATAACATGTCATATAGCCTATAACAAGCTCTCACACGTTTATTTTTTTAACATTTTGGGAGGAGTTTGCGGTTTCAACAACCAGATGCATTGACACATGTCCAGTTTCGTCTGGGTGTCTCAGACCAACTTCTGAAGTGGTTTGAGCAATCGGATTTAAATCTCTCTCGAAAGCGTTTCAGAGGGCATTTATACCTGTGGCCGGTTGCATAAACATAGCCATAATGTTAAGACAGTGTCTAAAGTTCTAGTATGACCTACTAACAGTTAGTCAGGGGCAGTCAGTCTTAGTTTTCGGTATCAAAGTAGGCTTATCTACGTTTTTATGTAACTGATTTAAAAAAGCTATGAACCGTCTTAAAGAAAATAAACTTGTAAGACTAGTCTTAGAGGTTTATGCAACCGGCCCCTGGTCTTTTCACGATTGGATAGCTATGGATCAGAGAAAACGCATGAAGTGACCAGGAGTAAACAGGCCCATAGTCTTTGCCTGGGGCTGCTAAATTAAAAACTAGCCTAGATAAACAGACAGTGCTAGACAAATATTACACTGTTCTTAGCGTTAACCAAATTAGACTTAAAATAAAGTCAGATCATTGCAGATCAAGCATCAAGATCAGGTCAAGAATAAAAAAAATATATATAAAAAAAATATTAAATTAAATTAAATTAAATTAGCTGTATTATATTTATTACTAACTTCCCTGGTGATTATCCTGGGGAATTTTCATTTGTGCTTATTTCGCCATAAGTAAACATTTTGTTCTCTTGAACACACGGGATGAAACACTGCTTCATTTGCTCATTATTTTTTGCAATATTCAGATTAAATTTGCAACATGGATTGAAACATAGTGAGATTTTTCCATTTGTCTGTTTAATGTGCCATGCCATATATATATATATATTTATTTATTTATTTATTTATATATACACGTATATATTTATTTATACACACACACACACACATATTTTTTAGATATAACTCAAGTAAAACTTTTTTCAAAAACTAAAATAAAATTGCAATATTTAAAAAACGAATAAAATGACAAAACTAAAAAATATATAAAAAATATATAAAATTAAATTAAATTAAATTAGCTGGAAAAATAAAATAAATGTAATTTCCATAGCTGGAAATCACAATGTTTTACAGGTTTTCCATGACCGTGGGAGACCTGGAGTTAATTTGTTTTCAAATCCTGCTATGCAAAGTTTCCCAGACAAAAGACTAAGTTATCTTTGGCTTGACTCGAAGTAAAGAATTGAGAAGTGAAGGAAACCAACATCAACAAACATGTCATGGCATGATTCAACATTTTTAATAGTCTTTTTAATCAGATAGGCGTCACGCAATCAATCAATTCACTGAAGTGAAAAAGTCAAATTCCTTTTTAGAGTTGCCATCGTTTCAAATGGCGGTCACTTTCACAAGCCGGTTCTTCTCTTTAGTTTATTCATTTTATTACAGTAGATGGCTAGAAAGTATCAATGCTAAGGTAAAAATTTAATAAAATAAATAATTAGGGATGCGTCAGGATCACACTCAGTCGAGAATGGTCAAACTAACTAGTTACAGTCTGACCAATGAGAGAGAGAGAGATATTGGAGAAATGTAAAAGGTATTCCAATAAATAAATACCCATGAACCACTGAAGTTATATCACAAGATTACAGACAGAGCTGCTACGATTGATGTTTTTGTCATTGGTTATTTATTTGGTGTGAATGCAGTTGTCACTGCTGCAAATAACCGAACTGTGTATGAACGCAACCGTAGTAAGGACTCAAATACAGGACTGACAACAGTATTCTGTTGCTGTGTACACGTGGCCATAGTATGAACTGAACAATATATTAACACAAATATTTAGTGCTCACAGGGCCTGTCAGTTAGGGTCCAAATATGTCTCTGTTTCACAGAGGTGCATCTTTCCAGTCGCACAATGAGGTATTTAACAGGTTTCCCAGCCAAACACTGGACAAATTATTATCGATTAGGAAGCGAAACCAGAAATCACCTCAGCAGGGAGCCCGCCGGCACAGAGCACAATGTCTGTTTGATCACACTGACAGTGTCAATAACAAGTGTTTAACCAGGGCTCCGGCAGGGAAGCTCGGCTCAAACAATGAGCAGATTAACTGTCCCACCACCTGCCTGGTGCCTGTATAAGGACTGGAAATACAATTAACACAAGACCATGTCACTATGACTGCAGTGTTGTGACAGTTACTGTACAAATGTGTACAAAGCTTAGCCAAGAGCTATCTGCTCGGGAATAACACTGCATGTTTAGATTAAAGCTCTTCAGCACAACCACACCTCTTCTATGAATATTACGTTTATTATTAGAGATATTACAATTGTGGTCTATACAGTCAAGTCGATACTATATTTTTTTTATGTTATGGCAGATAACATATACATTTCTTTAACCTGTTAAGCTGCAACGCCACTTTTGAAAAATCCCCAGAAATGACATACCCAAACTGAAACACATACAGTTCATGAACCCTTTGTACTAAAAGCACAAGTATGATCTCATTTGAAAGCTGACACCTGGTAGTTTATTGTAAATGTAGAAATAATTATTGTCATAATGAAAATCATTTTTTAAAATAGCTTCAAAGTTTTGTAAAGTTATTAAAAATGTATTTGTATTAAACATATTCATGAAAATAAAATTGAAGTGGGCCCGGGAGCAATCTAGAAATGCACTGCAGCTAAAGCCATATGTGTGACCATGTTATATTTAAAATCTGAAAGCTTTTATCCAGAGCGACTTACAATTGCTATATATGTCAGAGGTCGCACGCCTCTGGAGCAACTAGGGGTTAAGTGTCTTGCTCAGGGATACATTGGTGTCTCACAGTGGATTCGAACCCGGGTCTCTCACACCAAAGGCATGTGTCTTATCCATTGCGCCACCAAAACTATTCAAATGCTACAGGTGAAATACTGTAACACTTTATTTTACAGTGTCCTTGTTACACGTTGCATATAGTTACTATAATAATAACAACTATAAATTATGCGTAATTACAAGCAAGTAACCCTAAAACCACATCCTAATCCTAACCCTATAGTAAGTTCATATAGTTAATATTACTCAGTACTTAAATGTATAATTTTACACTGTAACAGGGACACCTTAAATTTTAAAACAAATGAACATGCAATTAAATATATATATAGAAAAAAAATCTCTATAGTTGCCAAAAACTGATAAGGTACTGATCATATCAGTGCTGTTTTTTAACTTTTTAACTTTAAAAAAATTGTTGCATACAGTTTCTAAAGATCGTGGCTGCAGTAATTCATTAAATAAGGCATTATCTGATTTGAATATTTCATACCAAGTGCAAAAAGTGCTTGTTTTGAGTACTCGCCTTTGCCTTGCCTGTCCTGGCCAGTGGATAGATTGGAGCTTTGCTTGTCATGACATGTCTAACGCCTCTACCACCTCTTACTCTTGGAAAGGTTATGTCTCAACCTGAATCAACCTGCATAGTGTTCACTATCTCAAAGAGCAAACACAACAATGATGAAATGATTCCACCAACGCACTTCAGGAATCCATGGCCTAATAATCCAGAACTTGAAGCTCAAATGAAATTCTCTCTTCATAAACTGATGAGAAGAACCACTTTGCAGTATCTGGGGTTAAGGGGGGTTGTTCTGACATGTTCTCTGATAAAGAGGTTAAGCCGGTTTTTGACAGCAGTATGGACATGCCTTCCAGCGACAGATAATAAAATCAATAGAATATGATGCTGCTCAGTCCTGCTCACACTGCGATAGTTTATCATACGGCAAATGCATGAAGGTTAGAAACATTAACAATATTTAGATGCCATTTGTTTGTTTAGAGGTCACCTGTAAACAGGAACCATTGCTGGAAAATCAGCTCTGCTAATTGTACAAGCCTGTTCACACCAACACGAATGTTTGGCATGAAATTTTGGTCTGACTTTCACATACAGCCTGATTGGAAAAGCAAATTTACTCTGACAGTAGGTGGCGCTTAATGGAAATCATGTGACAGCCTGTGCTTTTTCACAAGAGATTAGACCATGTGACACCAGTGAGATCTTGGGTAAAAGTCAAGTCAGACTTTCTGTGTCTGTTCCGACAACCTCATTTTCACACATTTTCACCAACAAGTTTTGTTTTTATACATATATTTTTTCAGTCACTGTTTATTTTCCTGAAAATGTTTTTAACGATTTAGTTACGATAATGGGCCTGATTACAATTAAAGGATTAGTTCACTTCAGAATTAAAATGTCCTGATAATTTACTGACCCCCAAGTCATCCAAGATGTTCATGTCTTTCTTTCTTCAGTTGAAAATAAAGATTTTTCATGAAAACATTGCAGGATTTTTCTCCATATAGTGGACTTTAACGGGAACCAACGGGTTGAAGGTCCAAATTGTCGTTTCAATGAAGCTTCAAAGGGCTCTACATGATCCCAGCCGAGGAATAGGGGTCTTATCTAACGAAACGAACTGTCATTTTCTAAATATATATATATATACACTTTTTAACCACAAATGCTCCTCTTGCACGTCCACGATTTCTCGCATTACGTAATCACGATGGAAAAGTCAAGCGTGACGTAGGCGGAAAATGTAGAGTAGATTCAAAATCGCCCGACATGGTTATTGTTTTATTTTTTTGTGAAGGGTGTTTGACTTAGTCTTTGCACGATCGCTTCGTAAACACTGGGTGGTACTTCCGCCTATGTCACGCGTGACCTTTCAAAGTGATTAAGTAATGTGTGGCGCATCACAGCTAGTGCAAGACAAGCATTTGTGGTTAAAAAGTATATGAATATATATATATATATTTTTTTTTTAAATGACCGATCTTTTAGCTATAACTTTTTAAATGACAGATCATTTGACTAGATAAGACCCTTATTCCTCGGCCGGGCTCGTGTAGAGCCCTTTCAAGCTGCATTGAAATGGCTATTTGGACCTTCAACTCGTTGATAACCGTTGAAGTCCACTATATGGAGAAAACTCCTGGACTGTTTTCCTCAAAAAACTTAATTTCGTTTCGACTGAAGAAACAAACACATGAACATCTTGGATGACGTGGGGGTGAGTAAATTATCAGGAAATTTTTATTCTGAAGTGAACTAATCCTTTCATTTTATTATGGGGGTAAAGAAAGTTCTCAACCATCCAAAAACATTGTGCCAAACAACATCTTTACACATGATAAAAATCACTGTAATGCTAAAACAGTTTTTAGAGACACTAAAATAATGAGGAAATAAACAGTGCTTGATAAACGCCCATGGCAAACTGAATCTTTGTTTTGTACATCGGAGTGTGAATTACTGAGCTGAGATGCACAGGCACTTACCCACAGCAGGTGCATCATACTCATCTCCCAGCAGGATCTCAGGGGCAGAATAAGCCAGCGAGCCACAGCTGGTGGTCAGCTTCTTTCCCGGCTGAAACTTATTGCTGAAGCCAAAGTCGGTGAGCTTGACCACTCCCTGTTTCTCAAAGAACACCACGTTCTCCGGCTTCAGGTCGCGGTGAACCACATGCAACCGGTGACAGTACGAGATGGCGTGCACTATCTGGGCGAAATATTTCTTTGCCAGCTCCTCGCTCAATCCCTCCTCGTGCTTCATGATGTAATCAAACATGTCACCGCCATCGCCGAGCTCCAAGATCAGGTAGAGCTTGGTCTGCGTGTCGATGACCTCATAGAGCCGAACGATGTTGGGGTGCTGGACCAGTTTCATACAGCGGACTTCCTGGAAGAGGTGACAGTTGCGACCGTGTCAAGCTTGGTCTTGTCGATTACCTTGACTGCCACTTTTTCACCGGTGAAGACGTGACGCGCGAGTTTGACCACGGCGAAATGGCCACGGCCGAGCGTCTTGTCCAGGTCATACAGTCCAGCGATCTTTCCGTCGTATCCGCGCTTGATTCCCGCCATGATTGCTGGTCCTCCGGTGGGATGGAGGGGGTGTGGCCCCTGGGGGAGGGGTGGGGTTTAAACCGGAGGGAAAATCCAGCTCACTTTATCACATTGGCTGGTAACGGCAATACCATGATGGCAGGTTCCTGTTAATCAGAGATATACCAGTACAAAAATTAGTCATTAGAACGCAAACAGTCATAAATTGATAACAGCCACAATTATCATTTTATAATGTTTGTAATCTTGCATGTTGATGTCACACTGAAGACCTTAAAGCTGTATGCGGCCCAATGGTTTTCCGAGAGCTATTACATTAACCAATTTCAGCCAAATTTGTGAAGGTTTTACCACTGTTTTTCAATCTGTTAATTTGTGGTGAATATAGATGAAAAAAAACAACTCAAATTAAACAGGATTTAAAAAGACAACTTTAAAAATATCTTTCATTTTATATAGGCCTTAATATGTCGAAGGTTAGAGGTAGCTGTTCAAGGCGCTTTACAAGGGAGGGCAAAAAACTAAAGTTAAAGAAAAATAAAGAAAAATAAAGAAAAAGTCCAGAATGAAATGCACAGCAACATTAAAACATATCAAAAAGAAAAAATATGAATAATGAAATATACAACATTAAAAGTCAAAATAAAGGCTTTTCTAAAATTACATGTTATGTAAGTAACATACAGTCTACCAGTTATGCTTGTTAACGTGTAGAAGGGTCAAATATACAGTTTGTCAAATCAGAATAAGGATTTCAAAGAGCCACTAATAAAAAAAAATGTAGGCCTAACTATTAAGTTTAAGAGTCAATTTTAACTCTTTATTCTAGATTCAAATAATAATGCACGTGTTTATGTAGTCCAACAGAGATTTGACTGAAAATCTGAGTAATCCATTCCCATCATGCCAAGCTACATAGTGGTCCCACTGCCACAGGCCTTCAACATGGACCATCATGGATTTGTATTGATTTCCTCTTGTTAGTGAAAAAATAAAAGGCACACGGCTGGCAAGTAAGCTGGTGCTCGAGAAGAGAGGCTGCCTCCTAAAAGGGCTGATTTAATTCCAGTAGCATTAACCTCAGGCCAGTGCTGGAGATGACTGCCATGAGAGTGGCCATGACTTTCACATGTTCACAGGATCCTAGATCTTCTCCTTATCTCCATATATCATATCACTCATCAGGAAGAGATGAAGTGTAAAATCAATGGGGGTGCTAAAACATATTCGAAAACATTTTTGATACCACAGGGAAAACTGCCATATATACTGCCAAACAGATATTATATTAGAATTGTTTGATCATTTGGGTAATTTTGTTACAGTATCTTACACAGCAAAGGGAGGCTTTATTTAAATATTTGAACTAAATTCACGCAAAAAGAAAGACAAGTAAAAAGTCAGTAATAAAATAAGAACAAATAAACAAATTGAAAGTTAGTCAGGTAGGGCCCAATGATTTCTGCGATGCGGAAAACACAGACGGAATCCAGTCGGAATCCAGTCATAAAAACTGTATGAATTTACTGTATAATGCAGAATTTAACGCTGTTTTCAGCCTCCGCCACAACATGAATGCATGAACTTCATCACCAGAGCCGCTCTGAGAGATAGGCTACTTAAAGGGATGGTTCGGAGTAAAATCAACCTAGGGTCCTTTGCACCATTAACTCGAGCCAAACACCCCCCCAGAAGCCTTTTTTCCCTTGGTTGAAATTTTTTAAAGATAGAGCTTATTTCGAGAAATCAGCCGAATGGCTTAGTGCAGGTGCTAATGGCTCCAAATTTGTATCTCGTTAATTACCCCACTAATAATGCCCAGAATGGTACCAAACTTCTACAGTAGTACAAATAGGTTCTGTACTCATAAAACGAGGCATTGGAAAGTTTGTAAGTACATCAGGAGTTTATTTAAATAACACTTGCCTGACGGCT
>FLSR01004877.1:11832512-11909087 GCA_900092035.1 Leuciscus waleckii
TATGTGTGTGTGTGTGTGTGTGTGTGTGTGTGTGTGTGTGTGTGTGTGTCTGAGACACATCTCACGCCTACTCCCTTATTAAGCAGACATTCACAGACCACCAGAACTGAGCCACCAGCTCAGACAAATACTGAAACCATTTGTAGGCAACAACAATTGCATCTTGTGTACTATTAAGTTAAGTTGGCGTTGTTTAGCAAACAACCTGTGGCTATTCATACTAATATAGATAGATAGATAGATAGATAGATAGATAGATAGATAGATAGATAGATAGATAGATAGTGTTTTGCCTCAAACTTTTTGGGAATGGCAAAGTAACCAGACTGGATGTTCCATGGTGATAATCTCTTGTCACCATCAGACTGTATTGGGCTTTGATGGGATTAGGGTCAGGGCAGTAAATACACATACACACATGCACACACGCGCACGCGCGCGCGCACACACACACACACACACACACACACACACACACACCTTATGAAACCTATGAAAGTTTGATTAAATACGTTCAGGTTCATCATGCGTAATCTAGATTAGGGAAAAGCACTCCTAATATATCAACAGCATTATAATTCAATAGATTTTTCAAGAACATACTAATTTCACTTTATGCATTATTTTCAATATTGCCTTAGAACTGTATCTATAGCAGTGAACGTCCATCAGCACATCCACCAGTTCAGTTTTACCTCAGATCTTCTGCATGCTCACTTCATTAATGTTGAGTCGACAGATTCATCATCATCATCATCATCATCAGCCTCAAAACCAGAGTTTTAAAACTGCGTAGAGTTTCACTAACAGCGAGAAATCAGAGGAAAACAACCCAGAGTTTGAGCGGGGAAATATGGCTTTGAGAAACTATCGGTATTTATCGACGGTACACCATTGTCGGAAACGATATATATAGGCTAAAATGTTCGATTTAAAGCGCTCGATATTTTCGTTTAATATGCGCGCGCATCGCCCGTAGATCTTAAACAGCCTATCAGATGTTTTGATAAATCAGCGTGCAAGCGAACAACCAATAAGATCTGACAGCATTGACAGCCCAATATCTCTTACAGTTTTAGAGGTTTGTATTGTTACCAAGGGGCAACATTCTAATCTGAAAAATGAAGCCTACCCGGAAGTGTGAAAAACTGCAATACATTGAAAATCCGCTAGGGGAAGGTCCCAAAAGGGAGCAAATGTCCATACACCCCATGTTAAAATGTCCGTTTTCACAGCATAAATTCATGATTTTACAGGTTGGTCCCATGGACTTTTATTGTATTTTTCGATAGGTTCCGAGTGCCTGACAACTGTGAGGGGGGTGAATTTTTTTCTAACTCGTTAGTTTAGATCGTATTTAGATATAAAATGTATGACAAATAAGGGCGCGATTGACAGCTTGATTCACAGCTGACAACGAGCATAGGCTGCGCCAAGTGGAATTCCTGAAATTTGACGTCTCGGCCATGATCTGACACAACACATCATACCTGTAAGTTATCCTTTCTGAACATTTGTATAGAAATATGGCGCCCCCCATACCCCCCCATAAACGGCCTCAAAACCGTTCTTCAGAAGTCTATGGGTGACGTCACAGACGCTTTGTCCATATTTTTTACAGTCTATGGTTGATACCGAACAGCAGGGACCTTCTGTCTCAAGTTCAGGATCCACGTCCCCCCGATTGGGCGCGAGCTTCTCCTCCTGTCCATACGGTAATCTCTCTACTGTGCGACAGAGAGTCGCGTGGTTATGATGCAATCGTTAGCCTATTTTTATAAAAACTGCTTCTACGGGGCCATAATGTAAGATACAAGGTAATGGAGCCTTTTATACATTTTCGTGTTTCTTTAGAAATAAATAATGGACAAATGGAGTCTTTAAACGCCTCAGATGTAAAGTTATTCGCTGTCAAAGTGACGCCAAAATGAATGGGAGTCAATGGAATGCTAACAGCAGGTGAGGATCTGCTAATCAATGGCGGCGCACGGGGAAGCTTCAATGTTTTCCGAAACATTGGCCCCCTGGTATTTACGAATGGGTCATTGAATCACTGACTCTCCCGATTCATTCAATGAAACCCCACTGTGTGTTGCTTGGAGACGCACAAAGATATGTTCGGTAAAAAAAGCATTCTTGCTCGTATAATTTATTATCTATGCATTGTCTGTATCTATATTTGTTCTGCATGGTAGTATGCTTTAAAAAAAACACTTTTACAAAGTGACATTGTCGAAAAAAGGCAGTAATGTGGAGCGATTTGCTAAGGCGGCATACTCTGCACGCAATGCACGCTGCTTTTGTGGATGAAGTCAAATTTTACCGCAATAGATGAGGCAAATTGACTGGATGTCATGTACTTAACCTTTTACGGCACAACTATTTTCTTATTTTTACACTAGAAGTGACATTTTGTCTTTAAGAAATACATGCTCGGTTTTAATGTTTTATTTTTATTTTATATTTTATTTTAAGGTGGGGTACAATTAAATGAACTGCAAAACCAAGCATTTAGTTTGCGAACGCCATCTGTACGCGTTCCTCAGTTTGGGAACCATTGGTCTAGGATCTGATACTGAGGCATATTACTTACACATTTAAAGCAAAAGATCTCCAGATGGAAAAGATGTTCATAATGTTTCCTGAGCATATTGAATCTGTAAGCGGAGAGGAGAATGGAAAGTTTTTGTTGGGTCGACTTCTACAGAGGAGTGCTTGCAAATGTGGCCGTTAACTGTCCTGAAGTTCCCATCTAACGTTACATACAGACACACAGATCTTTAAGGCAGATGAAATAATTAGTACTCATAAAATGAATGTTTATAGTGTGGTCAGTTGTTTTAGTTTTGCACTGTGCTAATAAGAAACAACTGTTTATCCAGTCAAGAATGAAGCGAAAGTGATATTACATCTTTTTTTTGTTGTCTCTTCTTTTTTACTTCCTTTTTGTTGTTGTTGTTGTTATTGTTGTTGTTGTTGTTGTTGTTGTTGTTATCTTCTTCCCTGTCCTGTTTATATCCTGTTAAAGTTCCTCTGCCTGTCCATTTATTGCACTATATATCCTCTTAGTATTTAGGACCTGTCATGTTTTGTTTTACTTTTTTGTTTTGTTGTTGTTGTGTTTTGCTTTTTGAAAAGAACACGACAACACCCTAGCAACCACTCATAACACCTAAACAACCTTTACGCATCAATCGCTTAGCAACACACTGGCAATATGGTGGTGACATAATTTTCCTTATTTTTAATCTTTCTTTAAAAACTTGAACAAACTTTAAATAATCTGACTTTAAGTCACTTATGATTTTCAACTCAAACAAAATAACACCACAACACCCTAGCAACCTGCCATAAGACCTTAGCAACCTCATAGCATCAATCCAAAATACTCTTGCAACTGCGTAGAAACTCCGTAAACACTGAATACATTAGCGATCGCTTAGCAACACCCTGGCAATGTCGTTTTTCTTCAGAAAATGTACTCGTTTACTGCCGGTTCTCTAAGGTGTTTTAATGTGTATCTGTGTGTGATTCACTGTTGCAGACGAGAAGCCGGCTCAGGAAGAGGAGTGTGTGTTGTGCCAGCATCCAGACTGCACCGAGCGCCGTCACGCCTCAAAGGTAAGAGCAGCACACCAGACACCCGTCCCGAAGAACGCTGCGAGATCTCGCCTTCTCGTTGGTTATCAAATAAATGCAGCCTTGGTGAGCATAATACTTTTTACAAAAACCTTACCAACCATAAAACCTTTGAACTGTACATGATTTTATATTCAATTAATTTAAATTAGATTAGTATATTACCTGACCAGTGTATTCAGTCTCATCTTTGTTGATAAGGTACATCAGGAAGAATCTGTTAAATAGGAATATTAGAATTTTTAGATGTGTTGACTTGATTCGTTTATAAAGGAAGCATTCTAACTATAAAAAGGTTGTCATCAGATGACATACTGTATGTTCATGTTAGTTGAATTACGTCATATAGGTGATTTACTCACAAATAGTTGGCCAGATTGTGCTCTTGTAAGGTATGGGTCTCAAAACCATGCGGGATTCTGTCAAAGTAGTCATTCCCGATTCCACAGATGAAGCATTTTGTCTAGACCGAAGACAAAACGTTAAAACAGGAACAAACTGTGGTCTTTTTAGACTTCACAGGAGGACGTGTGACATCACTCACCTCCATGTCCTCTTTCACCTGCTCCTGCTGGTCTCTCAACTCGCCGAAGGCATCAATGATCAAACCTGGTTTGAAAAATGAAAGCATTCACTATTATGTTGATGTTCTGAAGATACAAATATTGAGTGTGAGGTTGATAATACAATATTGATTATGATCGGTTGGGCAGTGCTATTTAAGAGCAGTGTTAATATAGAGTTTAATGGAGCATGTAAATCAGTACCCTGAATGATGGCCAGCAGAATGACGATGACAAAGAAGAAGAAGGTGATGTCAAACAGAATGCGGTAGAGCTCGTAAGGGTCACCGGCCGGGTCCACGATTTCATCACCGATGCCACCGCCAGCCCTCACACCCACGTACATGTGGAACAGGTAGCACTGAGGATTCATGGGATTTGTTTTAGTTATTAATGATCTAGCAAAGCAGTTTGGGCCTATAAACACACACACTTCTGTTTTTTAAGATTTATTTCACCAAGGCTGCATTTATTTGATCAAAACTACAGTAAAAACAGTAATATTGTTATATATTATTACAATTTAAAAGAACTTTTCTATTTGAATATATTTTAAAATGTAATATATTGAAAACAGTTTTCTTATTCTGGATTCCTCGATGAATAGAAAGTTCAAAAGAACAGCGTTTAATTAAAATAGAAAATGTCTTTATTGCAATTAATTTGCAATATTTTACAATTTACAGTCTTTATTTGATCAATTAAATGCATCCTTGCTGAATAAAAGTGTTCATTTCTTTAAAAAAAAAAAAATAGTACTGACCAAAAACTTTTGAATGGTAGAGTACAGTCTTTGAATATAAAAATAAAAAATGTAAAAAAAGCTTGATGACAAACACACTGCTTCAGATGTCTGAATCACTGTCTGTGTCATTTTATGCTGTGTAACTAGTCATGGCTCTTGCACAACTGTCGCTAATGTTGCTGGTTTAAGGAGGACTGTATTTATTTATAGTCTGTTGGAAGAATAATGCTGACAATAAGACAAAAGTTAAATGCATGTCTTAAATACTCAAGTAGAAAGTGCTTGCTTTTGACATTTTTTTAAAATGCTGTGGTGTGGCGTTTGTTTAACCTAGTAGAATCTAGTCGTTTTAACCAAGTAATTATGGAAAGCCTTAAAATGAGCTGGTTGTCGGAGATGGCTGACGGTACATGTTCAGACGTGTTGCACAGCACAAACTTGTTTTTAGTATTAATTAATTAGCTTTTATTTTGATATTTTCATTTAGTAATAAATGTGTTTTTGCTATTTTATTAGTTCTCAAAAATATTTTATGTATTATAATTATATTTTTATTTTTTTAATAATTTTAGTAGGCCTACTTCAACTAATTTATTTCAGATAGTAGTAAAGGCAACATTTCTAATTTAAGTTTTTCAAAAGTTGAATTTTTTTAGCTTTAAGTTACTGAAAATGATTTTTTTTTATATAGTTTTAGATTGAGCTATTTTGTTGTTTTTGCCATTTTTATCATTATGTATTTTTACAGGAGTTAACGTTTGAAGTGCATCAAAACCTTCATGAATTTTTTAACAATACCCGTTCTCGTCTTAGGACACTGGATGAACTTTTTTGATCCACTTCAAATGTTGACTACTGTATAGCTTTAATTTGTATTATTTTTCATCTAACGTATAGGATATTATTTCAGCTTTATTTCAATTATCAAACTACTAATTTAACAGCTTATTTCAGTTAGTTAACAGTAACGCTTTTCTGATCCTATCCCCCCTATTTCTATTAAAATGATCAAAAAAAAAAGAAAAGAAAAAAGATAAATGAATGGCTAACGGGACTCTGGAGTCTGTGGGTTGGTCTTTTTCCGGTTGTATCTTCTGGTGTCTGATTCTGTTTCCATGTAGAGATGGGCCAGTCTGAGCGTGCTTCCATCACTCAGCGCCAATTACCTCCATTCACGACCCAACAGGACTAGACAAGGTGTGGATCGCCAGGGAAATCCACCCCACCAAAGACAAACAGCTGAGAGCTCTGCGGGTTGGTTGGTTTGTGTGTGTGTGTGTGTGTGTGTGTTTATCAGACACAGTGATAGATCAGATAACTGCCCTCACTTTCTCTATAACAACAAATCCGTTTCTAAATAAATCTTCCTCCGTCTAGCCACCTACTCAAACGACACTCTGCTTCAGGGAAAGGGTCCTCGCTACTCATTTCCAGATAACTTCAGTTTTTCCTTCTGTTTCCTCATTCCGCTGTAAATCTTTCCCAAGGCGTGTTGCTGAGTGATGGAACGCATGCCGTCTCATTCAGCCCTCTTTTCACATTTGCGTCTGTTCTGAAACGGCCCATAAATATTTAGCTTTTCATTACCCTAATGATTCATGGGTAACTCTGGGCAGCGGCAGAGGTTGATGATCACTCTAATAGCTTTTTTATTTTTTATAAATATAAATGATTCTGGATGGCTCCTTTAAGAACCGAGTGAGCTGTAACAATGCTATGGCCCACACAGGCTGTTTGGCCAATAACTGACTTAGGATATCCTCTTGTCTTTTGACTAGAAATGGGTCAGGATGGACAACAACTGACTAATTAATTGGCAAAGTCAACTGATGAGTCTAGGGGTGGGTGATATAAGCAAAATATTATGAAAATGAATATTATGAACACGATATAAATAATTTTAATTCATGATAACGATATATCAGATTATAGTTAGTTATTTTTTGCTTTAAATAAAGTTTTTATGATATAGAAATTGAATTAATATGTCAAAATCACAAACTAATACTAGCCTAACTAACATACAGACAGCCAAAAGTGTTTGGACACATTACTATTTTTAATGTTTTTGAAAGAAGTTTCTTCTGCTCATCAAGCCTGCATTTATTTGATCAAAAATACAGAAAAAAAATGTAATATTGTGATATATTATTACAATTTAAAATAATTGGTTTTCAATTTATTATACTTTAAATGATCATTTATTTCTGTGATGCAAAGCTGAATTTTCAGCATCATTACTCCAGTCTTCAGTGTCACATGTGACATCCAGTCTATCACATGATCCTTTAGAAATCATTCTAATATGATGATTCATTATCAAAGTTGGAAACAGTGCTGCTGCTTAATAATTTTTCATAACCTGTGATACTTTTTTAGGATACTTTGATGAATATTTAAAGTATAATAAATTGAAAACCAATTATTTTAGATTGTAATAATTATATCACAATATTACATATTTTTCTGTATTTTTGATCAAATAAATGCAGGCTTGATGAGCAGAAGAAACTTCTTTCAAAAACATTAAAAATAGTAATGTGTCCAAACTTTTGGCCTGTACTGTACGTACATTTTTTTTTTCCAAAAAAGCTCAAGCTCACTGAAGACAAGTAACAAATAAAAATTATTACAAGCAATAGGATATAAAACTACAATAGAAAAAAGACACAAATGAAATAGACCTACCTGGAAAAAAATGTTAAGCACTAGAAATAAAAAAACTACATAAACAAAGCAGGTTTATTAGGCTCCTGTCACTTTAAGAGCAAATGCACTGATCTAATATACTGATAGACATGCACTTTCTTTCTCAACCATTTATGTTCATGTAAGAGATAAACGACTGTATTTATGAGGGACATTGACAGGCTTTTTATTTTAATTTAATTTTTTTATACAAATAAGTGTGTGTATTTGGCTGTTCAAGCCCAGTAAGGCACTATAAAGAACTCTAGGTGCATTTTTACTTATAAACAAAATTGTAAGTAGTGTATTTCGAGGTTTAATGGGTTTTTGTGGCAGAGTATTCTTTTGCACTGAGGAACCAGCGCGTGTTTGCTTTCGTCCATGTCTGAATTAAGATGTGTGCCCCAGTCCTAGTTGAATTTTCCCCACAGATTGTAATGCCATTAAATAACCACCGAAAGCATAAATTCAGCTTCAGTGGACAAGGTAATGGCTCATAAGATGAAATGAGTGAGCGAAGACCCAGATGAGCGGTTTCCTTTGTGAAGGAATGGAAGGATTACTTCACTATTGCGTGATGGTCATTGACCGCTCACCGTTGGAGCGTCTGCTGGCATTGAGGATGTGGACTGGGCACGAAAATCTGCCGGTCAGAGTTGGATAATGGCTTTTCAATGCCGAACACATGGGGTGCCTTTTGACTGGTGCATGACACGAGACCATCTGACACCAGTCGTTCATCAATCACACAAACCGCACATGAGCATTTTCATTCATCAGTTAAGGCATCAGCCATTTTGATTTCGTAAATGAAGCCACACGGATAAATGGCGAAATACACTCTGATATTTGACATATGGCCAAGTGTCAGGTGTTTTCTGGGAGGGTTTGCACACTTTCTTGGGAAAAAAGCTATTGCATAATGTTGGTTTCTCAGAAATGCTTGCTGGATACATTTATCAGCGTAGTGCAAGATTACTAGTTGTTTTGTTGCATTTAGGTCCAAAATTAACACTCTCTGAGCTCTTTTAAACTTTATATTTATTGAAGAATCCTGAAAAATTAGTTTCCACAAAATATCAACTGCTTTCAATGTTGATGATAATAAGTAATGTTTCCTGAGCCGAAAATCAGCATATCAGAATGATTTCTGAAGGATCATGTGACACTGAAGACTGGAGTAATGATGCTGAAAATTCAGCTTTGCATTACAGGGATAAATTACTTTTTTAATTGAAATTCACAATACTTTTACTGTATTTGTGATCAAATAAATGTAGTCTTGGTGGGCATTCTTTCAAAAATGAAATTATTTTAAAGTGCCTTCTTTCAAAAAATATATAAAAAAAATCTTAGCAACCCCAAACTTTTGAACTTTTTTGAGCTATGAATAAATTTGGTTTGTCAGGCTTGAAATTGTTGGACCTTTAGATAAGATATTCGGACTATCGTAGTGATCGAACAGTCACAACACAGGCAGGACTGCCTTGAGTCCTTGAGTCCTTGAGTCCTTGTGTCCTTGCGTTATGACAGAAAGGTCTATATTGCGTCAGATGGGCATCAGATGTGTGGAAGCACTTATGCTGGATCTTCCCGATTGCTTTGCCCGGAGCACCTGATCCCCTCAGGTAATCATATTGCTGCTGTCTGCCTCTTTAAATATAGACTCTTTTAATTGCGGTAGACAGCAGGGGGTTCTGGAGGGATGGGACACTATTCCCCAGACACACACACACACACACACACACACACACACTGTCTCTTATGTAGGAAGCTAATTGTAGAGGATTTAAGTGAAGCTCAGCGTGGTTTACTTTGAATGCCGGAGGAACATTGAGTTTTGTTTAGGGAGCTCTTGAACCTCAGATCCGTCTCTAGTCGACCAGGAGAGAGTGTGTTTGGTAGAGGTGGGCTCGATATGACTCAGGTGGACTGGTACGGCAAGCGTATTTTACGCCCAAAGTTTCTAATCCTGCTAATACAATGCTGATGCAATAAAGCAGAACTAAAACAAACCTCCCTTTCAGAGCGTTTTGTCGAGGGTGTGGTGTTTTCTGTAGTACTGTGGTAAATCTCTGTACACGTGTTGTGCAGTCATCTGTTTTGGGGTTCATTAGGATTTGCTCCTTATATGTTTGACTGACAGGATTTATGGGACATGATCAGCTCCCCGGTGGTTTCGAAACGTTGTTTGTTTGAGCATCCCAACCAGCTCAACACAACAATGCTGGCTCCACCAATGACATCAGTTTGGCACATATCTGCCTATTGTGGCTAAAGTTTCTGTTTCGAACTGTTTGGAAATCTTGAACTAAAACATTAACTTATGATCTGTTAAACATTGTATGTATTGGGATACAGGCTGATCAGGGGTCTTGTGTAAGCCCTAAAGGGGTTTATTTTGTGATAACTGGCTGTATATTTGTCCCACTTGATACACAGCTACTTACCAAATAAAGTAAAGAAATTTCCGGTGTCTGTCAGGAGTTAGTAAGAAGCAATAAAGCATACGAGACATGAGTTGCAAACTTCATCCATCTTGTTTACTCTTTCATTTCCGTTCTCACACACATTACATCATCACACTACACTTCAAAATAGTAGTCACAATATAATTCACAAAATGGACATAGAATGCTTGACTGGAATTATATCACATGAGAAGAAAGAGAGCACAGCTGTATAGCAAATAACATTCACATCACCAATATGACCACAGAATGCCGCGAGTGACTCTGATTGGCTTAGGTTTTATTGTGAATTTTGTTATGTAATTTTGTGTTTTGTATTTAGACTACTTATATTTATATATTTACTTTAAATTTTTTATATATTAAATATTAAGAATTTTTCATTAGATTTTTTTTCAATAAAAAAGTCGCTCTTTAATGTCATTCACCATCGTTTTGAGGCTCTCTCTTTTTTCTTTTTTTCAAAGTATCGGTTCAGGCACCGTTTAGGCATAGGCACCAGTTATACATGAATTTTTTATTTTGTTCTCGTCTTTGGACAACTTTGATGAACATTTTTGATCCACTTTAAATGTTGACTACTGTATAGCTTTAATTTGAATTATTTTCTATATCTAATTTCAATTATCAATCTTGAACAGAATGATTGAGCAATCAGAATAAATTTTTTCCGAGATGCTCTTAATACTGCTTAATGTTTTTGAGTATATGCGTAATGTTTAAAATATCAGTATACACAAATTTTCAGGCTTCATACTTTCCTTTTTTAGCACTTTACCCAAATATTGATCATCTCTCCTCAAAGAATCAATTAAAGCAGTTCATGTGAACTGATATTCACAGATAAGCTTTGAACTGATATTCACAGATAAGCTTCACCTGGAGATCAGAATCAAAGTTAGCTTTATTCACCAAGTTTGGTGTGGTTTCCATGAGCTCTAGATACTTACGTTCATACATAAAATGAGAATAGAGAGATTTTTTTTTTTAATAAAAAAAAATTCTTGACCCACAGTTTTATGTGCATTGTGTGTGCGGGGATGGGGGCGTCGTAGTGAACACACACTGGGTCCCGCTCTACATACTATACTGTCAACAAGATTTAATCTGATGTCTTCCTCCCCACACATTCTTGTATAGAGACTCTGGCAGTTAAAAAGTCCCACAAACACAGCCTGGGGGTCTAAACAGCTTCAGCGTTGCAGGAAATGCCACACGGATATTCTCCAGGGATAGAGACGTTCACCTTGTATAACACACCACACACACCAGCTTACGGAGTTATTAGATTGAAAGCACCCCGGTCCAGCAAATCCTGCCAGACTGCAGGGGAAGGTTCAGTTTGCTCTGGAGTGAGAATAGAAGACAGCGGTTTGGCGAACAGAAGTGTGGAGAAACATGCACACATGCAAACACGACTCTGACAGACTGCTGGTGAGTGCTTCATATAGTATGCCGGAGAGACATGCCTTCTAATTATTTGTAAAGATTATCCTTTATTAATGTTTGGTCATTCATTTTTCTTGGTTATGACATGGTTATGTTGATATCGGTGGTGTATGAGCGCACAGAGATTTCGGCAGAAAATTGTGTGGATTGTTTGGATGAAGATGAGTAGTGGGAAGAGTTTAAACATGTTAAAGTAAGTGGGGTGAGCGTGCCGGTCCGGACTGGGGTATAGGACGGATATGTTTATATATATATATATATATACATATATATATCAGTCGGCGTGTTTTTGTTGTGAGCCCGAAACCTGCGGGAATTAGTAGAATTATGCGCAATACAAGCACTAATTAATAGAGGTGGGGGGAACAATTGATTCACATATGAATTGCGATTCTACCTTCTACTTCTATCGATGCACAAATTAAAAAAATCGATTACACTTTAACTTTGCAGTAGCCTACCACTTAAAGTTACTGACACGTTAAGAGTGTTCTTAACCATAATAAGCCACGAAGCCACAATGCGGTGCTCGCGCTGACGGACACAGCCGAAGCACAAGCACAGATACCGCCTCAGATGCATACGATCCCGAATTCAGTTCTCTTTAACAGCTTATTGCGCTTAAATGGTCAAATACACACACAATTATGTCCAAATGCACACTTGTGGATGTCAACAGTTAGAGAAAATCAGATGTGTAACAGTATATTAGTTCTGTGCACTCATTCTTAAAAGGACAATAGCCTAATAAACTGTTGCAGCCCGTTTCATTCATGTTAATAAAAAATGAAAAAAACACTCACTAAAACTAAATAATTTTCAATGTTTACAATTAATTCAGTGTTTTTGTTATTCTTCAAGACCTATTAAACTGTCTAACCCCAGTTCAATTGGGAAAAGTAATACAAAACTACTATACCTATAATTCCTAAAGTTAGAATTTCTTTCAGACCCCTAACCCTAAATATGAGAAGCAGCAGCATGTTTGCCTTAATAGCAAACAACATAAATTAGTCAGCTAAATCCATTAATTTTACATAGTGCTTTCATAGTAGACGAATAATAGCTTGGATCATTAACAATGAACACTACAGGCCACTACACCATCTTTTGTTCAACCGAAAGAAATGTCCTTCTCATTTCATAAAACAGAGCTTGTTGTGGTTTAAGAGGAGCACTTGTTCAAGGATTTGGATTGTTTGGCCCCCTTCACTAGTGATTATGTTCTCATCATAAACAGTTGATTATTACTGATATCGACACCAAAGCCCACATTGAATTGGTTAAAATTTCCGAGGATAATATTAGTATGCATTTATAAAATCTGGTTCTTCCAAACAAGGCGGCCCAGATGCTCCAGACCATTTTGTACACAACAAAAATGGAAGATTACCACAAATAGCATTTCAGATTTCAGCTTGCCTATTGAACAGCCTACAGAAAAGCTTAAATAAATCATATCCCGCTGTAATGCCTAATGCTGGCCGCCAACCAATTACCATGCAGTCGTAATGGATTCAAATGACCCCAGCTGAACGGTCAACCCCTTGAATGTTCCAATGTGAAACACTAAAATCAGAATACATTTACAGCCCTTTCACAATAACACATCAACAGCTCCAACTTTTTTTAGAGAATTCTTAAACACAAGCGAATCAGCCAACAATCTGTCAGTCAATGACTGTTCATGGCCAGGAATGCACTGTAACTGTTGTGTAATATTGCACATTCTCTCTAATTACACAGGTGAGATCAGAGTTAACCCTGTAAAGCCTGACATATGAAGTCTTTTTTTTTTTACCAAAGGTTATTAAACATTTAAATAAAATCTGTTTCCTATTTGATACATCAGGCTTTTAGTTTTATGGCCCATTTAGTATGATATATTGAGAATATGGAGATCGTAGTTGAGAGAAAAAACAGCTCAATTGTATTCAGAGACAAAAATATGCAATTTTTATAGCAGACTGTACACAAACAGTATACCAGACTGCATATATTAATTAATGCTTATATTAATTAAACATATCAATTAAATGCTTAGATTTATGATCAAATATATGCACCTCTTGATGGAAATAACATCACAAAATCTAGGTTACTTCAGTAAATGTTCTGAAGTTTACTTTTTAAAAATCAGCAGAAAGACGTGTGTTCCATAACCTGAATTATCTTTAGAATTATACGAAAAGGCATTTTAATTCCAAAAAAACAACTATCAATCAGACGACAGAAGGCATGTAGTAGATTGTGTAAAACAGGTTTTTCAGCTGTTCTGATCATGCTGATAATTTAGAGGCCTTCCATGTCAAATATGATACAGTAGGCTTTATAGAGTTATGGTCCAAGTCATGTTGAGCTGTTCTTAGGCTCAGTTTTACATCAATAAGTGGTTATTTATTTAATATTAACATCACATTCTAACCACAAATTATAAGACAACCCTGCCAAATCAACACAATCATATTGCCTGCAGTTCCAGGCCCAGTTTTACCTTTCAGGTTGCACAACATGATTACAGTACATTAGGCTGAAGGAACGTGTTCCACACCTTACACTTTCCAGTGTGACATGAGACATATTGTCGAGTACACTAGGCTGAACCTGATCTTCTGAACTCTTACATGCCTCAGCACTTGAGTTGAGTATGAAAGGACTGATGAAAAATTAAAACTCCAAGTGATGACTTTAAAGCTTAAAGCATTGTGAAATCAAGCAAATTAAAGCGTTTTATGTTCACAAAGCTAATTAGACTAAATGAAACTTGCAAAAAAATGGACAAACAACCTTTAATACTGAGAGCATCAAACCACATTCATCTTCTTGATAAGATGCAATTAACCAAGCTTATCCTTTAAAAAAAAAACAGACTTGTTAAAGTCCATCATCATTAAACATTCTTATCCACCATCAATACTACCAAAACCACAAGTGCAAAGAGAGAAAAGCATCCATGTCTGGTGATGATCATGGACACATCAAGTGAAAGCAGAGCTGATATGCCCATGCATGTCAGGCCTGATCTGGCCCATAAGCTCCTTATGAGCTCCATACATCCATAGAGAGGAAGAGGATATAAATAATGGCTAACTGGCTACACGCTTCTACCACAGCCCGTGATTATCAGATAAACTGGAACCAGGCCGATCCAGCATCGTGTGCCCCCATAGAGCATGCATGCAGCTGTCAAATCACATCCACATTAACGGAGGTTGTTTAACGCACGTTTATTGTGTCTTAAACAGATGCTAACCGGCTAACAGTGTTAGCATTCTAACGCACTATCACACAAAGCTTTGACTTACCGCTCTCTAAGGCGAACATTAAAACCACTTAAAACTCCTAAATGTCCCGGCGGCCGTGGATCCGAAGACGGGTGAAGCCCGGCTGAGTGCGAGTCCAGCCCCGTGTGTGTGTATGTGTGTGTGTGTGTGTGTGAGTGAGTGAGTGAGGTTAGTACTGATCAGTGTGTGTAAAGGCTGCTGGTGGAAGTGCGACTCTCAGCGCTTCTCGCTCTCCGCCCTGAAACCATGGAAGTGCACCGAAACATTGAATGAGTCACATTGTAGCGGGCTGCACTGAAAAATACCGTCAACAGAGGGCGTATTGGCCGTGACTTTCGCGCTTGTGTAGAGACTTCATACGGTTTTCCAAATTCCTTCATCATGGTGGAGCATTCAATCTTCCAAATCATGCTGAAATGGGGTCTAACAAGTACACTAAATATGTTTCATTATGAGTATTGCTTAAGGAAGGTTAAATAGCATTTCACACAGCTTTTCTGTAAAAAAATATAAATAAAATTCTCCGAACAGAAATCGCAACTATTTCAAGGACGTAAACAATAGCAAACTCGTTGGAACGCTACTGCGCATGTCTGGATCTGGAGCATTTCCTGTGGCGCCATTTTTAAATCACAGATCTGTCGAATGGTCGAAACCATGGTCGAAACCACAGATATTATAGAGACGTCTATGGTCGAAACCATATACTGTCTATGGTCGAAACAAGTGCAAACGGAACTGTTAAGGTATTTACAAAAACTGAAAACAAACTATGTGGAATAATGGGGCCCTTTAAATAAGACATTGAGACGCAAACTTTTCACACAGAACATTAAACGTTCACCTGGAGTATCTTATCCAGACGACTATCCGACTCCCTGCGCCTAGAGATGCATTAAAAGCATATTGCAGTCTGGATGCTTACAATTTGTTTGTACAATATGGGCGACATTTGTTTAGTGTTTGGTGAAGCTGAAGCAAATCAACTGGAGTAAAAAAAAAAAAAACCTCCTCTGGTCAATGACATGACCTGCATATTTTTGTGTCCAAGTGCATTATTTCCTTTTGAAAATATTTGATAAATGTATGACATATATCACTTTATTCTATAAAACAACCGTATGTGCAAATGAACAGACTAAGAAAACTTTAAAATGGTGTTTTAATAATAAGAAAATCTAAATAAAATGTGAAATTTGAAACCTTTCATATAAACAAATTTTATAAATATAAGTAGTTTTAAATCTGTTGAGATAAGTCAGGGTGGCACAACTGCAAACATGGCTCTTTTATTATGAATTGATAAGGTAATAACAGTACACATGATAATGCATCATTTAGAGGACAATGATCAAAAAGGTTGATCTCTCACAAATACTGGTAAAAACGGCTAATTTCAATTATGGGTAAGTTGATACACTTTCCATGTTGCCCGACATATATATATATATAAAAAATGTATTTAAACAATTTGAAATGTTATTTAATAACTGCAACTTGTTTAAACACATTGTTCATGACTCAAAAATATTACATCAGTTTTGAAAGCTTATTTTCAGCACCTTTTTTGAAGCTTTTTCATGGTTTGTCGCTAATGTCCCTGGGGAGAGTTTACATTGCAATTGCATGGTTGGGTTATTATGTATCTATGCAAATAGTAAATTATAGTGCTAACTTAATGCTAAACTAATTGAAATGTGCCATTATTACTTATTTCATATGTTTCATTGACTTTTCCAAGCCAGTCAGACAAAGAGCAGTTCAGAATCTACTTATTAGGTCACTGAAGGTAAAAGAAACATTTGTAGAAACTAGAAACCTGATAAATGACAACATATGCAAAATATGTTCCAATAAGGTTTTCAAGTATAGCCTACAGTCACAGATATGCAAAGAACACAGACATTAAAAATAAATATTAGTTGTAATGTAGCATATTAGATGAATTAGAATTCCGGTCACACTTTATGTGGCCTTGGCTATTGTACTAACTATGTTATACAATATAATCATTAAATATGTAGCCTATGTAATTACACTTAAAAGACTTACATATAATTAACATTTGTTGTAACTTGTTACAATGTAAACTGTAACTCAAAACCTAACTCTAACCCTATACCTTTACTCCTAAACACAACAATCCCTCATAATATAAATAATAATAATAATAATAAATAATTGTATTTTATAAATAAATAATGCGTCACAATTGTGACCTTTTTTCCTCAATTATGCCACAATTCTGACCCTTTTTCCTCACAAATAAAGTCAGAATTGAAAGATAGACATACGTATAAATAAAGTTGCAAGGGGGGAAAGGTTACAATTGTGACATAAGAGTCGAAATTATAACAACCTTTATATATTTTTTATGTCTTTTTTATTCTGTGGCGGAAACAAGCAATATCAAACAATACCAAACTCATTAGTAATAAATGTGGGAATTGTCCATGCATGTAGTAACACAGTAAATACATAAATGCATGGTCTTGTGGGTAGTATATGTTACATAGTCAATGCCATTGCCACCTAATATAAAGTGTGACCAGAATTTCTGATGAAAATCCTGTCATCATTTACTCACCGACCCGTCACGTTGCTCCAGTCCAGACCAATATGACTTTCTTCACCAGCATCAGTCCTTTTTCACTTTCATGAAATAAAAAAGCTGAAACATCAAATGCCTACATCCGCACGTGTTCGACGGAAGAATATTGAGTAAACACTTCATTCGTCGTACAATATATTCAATTCAATTAGTTACATTTATTAACAAGACTTGTTATAAGAGATCAGGGTCGTTTTCATATCACGTGACATATTTGACCAATTAGAGGCAACTTTAACGGTGCGGAAATAATAATAACTCGTTTGAAAGGTGTTGTCTTTTATAGGATTTAAATGTAGTTCTAATATTAAAACAACCTCATTCTTTTACGTCCCTGGACGTTAAAATTTTAATTATTATTCTTAAAGCAAAACTATTGTATGGGCCATTTTAAAGTTATTTGTTCACGGCATATTTTTTCATGGTTTCTAAACAGTGTGGATTATGAAACCATGCCTTAAATTGCGGTCAAATGTATACAGGGTTAAATGGATGTTTCAGTTGTTATATTGGTTTCTAGGCCTAAATAGTGCACCGCACCTGCCTCACACTGCCTTCACATAATGACATTGTGTTATAATAGGCCTATTTGAGACATCATAAGGAACTCATTTAGCATAAGGAACACATCCATTCAAGTAAACGTGCATATGGAATCATTATTGTTATAAATAATACATGATACTAGGATATAGGCTAATAAACATGCCATTGCAACAGCCACCAGCAAAGTGACACATTTGATAGAGTTAGTTAGGCTACTGATTATACTTGCAGAAGCCATAAAGCCTGGTTCTTGACCCAGGAGACACGGATTTGCAATGGCTCTTATAAAAGATGTTATAAAGCTGCAGTTCACTGGAGAGAGATGCAGGTCAAATGCACATGACTGCAAAGAGCATGAGCAATGAAATTGCAATTCGTTTCTTGAAAAGAAGGTTCGTTGTACAATACTACACACTGCCTCAACTCTGAATATTAAATTCAGCATTTATTTTCACATTTCACTTAGTAAGAAAGGAGCTGAAAAGCACAAATGGCTTTTTAAAGCTATCGTCTGCCATCTACGGGTCAATACTAGTGGTAGCCTACTCTTTGTATTTAAAGGGATAGTTCACCCAAAAATGAAAATTCTGTCATCATTTACTCACCCTCAAGTTGTTTTCAAACCTGTATGAATTTCTTTTTTCTGCTGAACACAAAAGAAGATATTTTGAAAAATGTCTGTAACCAAACAGTTGATGGACCCCACTGACTTCCATAGTAGGAAAAAAAAATACTATGGAAGTCAATGGGGTCCATCAACTGTTTGGTTACAGACATTTTTCAAAATATCTTCTTTTGTGTTCAGCAGAAAAAAGAAATTCATACAGGTTTGAAAACAACTTGAGGGTGAGTAAATGATGACAGAATTTTCATTTTTGGGTGAACTATCCCTTTAAAGAGCTCTGCATTAACGATTTACCACAGAATAAATGACAATCATTAAGCATATTATGAGACATATAGGCACTGATCACTTTAGTGATTAAAATATAAAATGTTACTAGTTTGCTAATCTTCTATCTATTCGAACGCATTTTAATAAATTGTTGTTGTACCTCAAATGGGCTCTAGAGGGCGCATATTACGCTTAGAATCAACGAGAACTGACAATCACTGATATCACCTTTAAAAGACGATCGTTTTCAAAACACGAGACTCTTAAATCATATCATGGATAATTTCTCAGTTAGAAAATTGTAAGTCAATAAAAAAAGGTCCGTAGCCTGTTCAGGTCATGTTATCTGCGTTCATGACAAAGATGTAGCCTACCAACCATAACACAATCGCTGTGGCATTATGAAGTCTATGGATATTAGCTTATTACTTTTAGCTGGTTTGCTGAAATGAACTTTTAAAATTACAGTCACACCCAAGAGTCTATTTAATAGTCGCCTATTCACTCAATCACCTATAGCTAATATTCAAACACCTTCAAAGTCACCCATAGTCTACAGTTATAGTCAAGTAAATAAACGAGTTGAATGTCAAGTTTAAAGTTCAAGTGAATCAGGATATGTCTAAGTATGTCATAAGGCAATCTATTCTTAAGTTAAATAATTAAATATATTGGTAGCCTACAATTAAATTGGTGGAGACAGTGTGTTATTCATATAGCCTACCGAGGTTTTTCCCAATTTACAATTTAATATTAAACACACATTATTTAAAATGAATTAAATTAACAAGGAGATGAATTTTAATATTAATATGTAGCCTACTTTCATTGTGCTCTCTCACATGGGGCTTTCAATTGTGCTGCGATGCTCTCGCGATAACACACGAATACAAACGTCAGACTGATTAAAGGCGATAAGATCTCGCGAGGTTTTCTCGTCTGAGCTCGGTCATCGCTGTGGGTGGAGACTTCTCCAGCAGCTGGTTAATGCTCACAGAATACGCGCGACAGAGTCGATTTTTTGCAACTTAGCGATACAAATTGCCGATAAGCCGTCAGTTAATCGCTTTGGTGAATGAACACATTATGTATTTAACACAATCACCCCGAAAATGCTGCGTTTGTCCGTTGTAAAGTTGTAAATCATCATTGGCGCTGGTTTGCTGGAGCTGCTGTTGAAACGGTGTATCCGCAGTGACTTCACTCACTTCGCCTGGCTCACCTTTCCCACAGGTATGATATGCATTTGCTTTTCCATATGGTTTGTTATGTATTATTTTCTGTCTTTTTTGGGAAACTTAATGCAAAAAAGTTTCTTTTCTGCCAGCTGTCGTGATGAAAAGGTAGATGCTTCGATCTTCTCGATTATTGCCGATCGATCACCCACACAATTTCTATTCTAGATATTTCCAACCGCACCTCACGTCATAATTTATAGACTCAAATATAATATATATATAAATCATCGCATAAGACCAATAGCTATATTTGACTGCTACCTGTTGTGTTTCACAGGATACGTGTGTGTGTGTGTGTGTGTGTGTGTGTGTGTAAGTATATATATATATATATATATATATATATATATATATATATATATATATATATATATATATATATATATATGAATATGTGTGTGTGTATATATTAAAGCACAGGGTAATATTAGAATAGAAATAAAATGGGATGCAAAGTGCACAACTGGAAGGACAGCACCAGATGTGATGCTGCCACTATTATAAGCATTTGACATATATAAGCCAACCTTTTTAAAATCATTTGTACATGCTTTCTTGCTGACTTACATTGGATCAACTTTATTTTTCATCAAGGACAGGAATGCCTGCTAGATGTCACTCTCAAAACTATGTAGACCTGTCTGAATCCTCTGAGACATCCTCACTTTAAAACCGTCTAACCAGCATATTGGTGCAGGGGTTCAGATACAGGGGTTCCTGCATATTATGGAGCTTATTATATGACAAAATGATTTGAATTTGAATTGTGTAAATTCGAATTATTGACAAGTGTAATCTAACAAAATTGAATATTATGCGGATTTTTAAATAGTTTTGAGTTTGATTTCTTTAATCGAATATTGAACATTTTAAATTTAACAAATTGAAATGTTTTTTTATGGCTGAATTTTATAGACCTGTATTTTCAAACAGTTGTTTTTTTGTTCTGAATTCTTAGACTGCAAATTTCCCGTTTTAAAAAGTACAATTCAAGTTTCAAGATGAATAAGAAATTCGGACCTTCAAATTCAGTTTTCGTTCATTCGTTCAGTCGTTTTTTTATTTAATATTAAGAGTAGAAAAATGAGAAAACAGCTTGAATAGCCTATATGATTTCTAATATATAATAGTCCTCCGATGCTGCAGTTGCACCTACGCTTTGCATCAGCTGGGTATAGCAGGGTAAATGACGGCTGTCATAGCCTGCATGGTCGCCCAGTAAGTTAAGAAAATAAATAATAAATTAAGATATAAATCAATATCATTAGTAGTAAATTAAATATTTTAAACACTAATACAAAAAGGAAAGAATAATGCATTGACTTGGGTATATAATAGGCCTAAAGTTCATGAACTGTCATTAAGACTGACTATCAGAGATATTAAAATACATACTCTTCTGAGTTTTATGAAGTAGGCCTTGTGTTTTATTTTTATTAAAAATTATTATAATTTATATCTCAAAAGGATGTGCTTGTGCATTCTCTGACATTACATTTATTTATTTCATTAATATTGAGTATCAAGTGACGTCAAACAAAACGGTGTGTGTTAATTTCTCTGCCAACTAAGCTAAGTCATTGTGCGTTCCACAGCTTTTCCATACAGACTTTGAGAATTGGCCAGCTAAACGAAATGGGCCAAAGAAGTAGACTAATGGCTAGTGTCCGGGAGATGCGAGGTACATTCATACTTATGAAATAAACACTTATAATAGCCTAGCCTATATTCTTACATGCGTAGTTAGCCATAAGTGAATTTGTCTACACCAAAATAAATGTCCAAGGACCCCTTAATAATAACAGTGATTAAGCCCAAAATGAATGTGGCTGGGAGTAATGAACACAGTTTTTTTTGCTTTTTTTTACATAAATAAATAAAAACATTTCAATTCGTGTTCAAATGTTGCAAATGTTCAACTTTCGTTTAAATAAATCAAATTCAGAACTATTTAAAATTCCACATATTATTCAAATTTGTTAGATTACATTTGTCAAAAATTCAAATTACACAATTCAATTGAAATAATTTTGTCATAAGCTCCATAGTATGTTAAATGGAAAATCTGAAGCCAAAATCTATCATCTGTTTAACTTTATTTGTCTTCAAAAGGACTTTTCTTTTTGGTTGACAGGTCTATAATACATGAAGTTAGCTATTAGTTAACATTCCCTTTCATCTCAATGGCAGTTGCTAGGTTGACGCAGGACCCCATGATGGGAGCTGAGTAAAAAAAGACAAGAAGTAGAATTAAAGTTATGACAATGCTGATGAAACCTCGAGAACATGCACAATCCCAAGCCCTTCACTAGTGACTATCTTGTGCTGAACTGTGACGTACAAGGCACTAGACAGGAAAACATATAAGTCTATTTCATGCTTTTTTTGATCTCCCTAAAACACTGTCTGTAAAGAAAGATGCATTTCAAATTAAAATTGATAGCGAACATTGACTGCCTGCATTGAATCCAACATTTAGGGGTTGATGTTATCATCGAAAGCATCAGCGAAAGTATTTTTCGATTCAGATCGTTCCCTATTCTCGAAAACGCTATAGCCTCAATTTCCATAAGCAAACTCAATTCTTATGTATTTTTCTTCTTTTTGATTTGAACCCTGTCTTTTTCCTGCTCCAGTGTTTTGTCATTTAGCTGTCCTCAACCCAGCTCTGCAGTGTTACGTAGAGTCCTTCTCCCAGAAGGCAGAGTGACACTGTTTCCTGTAACCCCCTCTGAAAAGCTCTTTCAGACCCATTCTTCATCTGTTCCCGAGGAACAGAGGGACGTTGAAGACGTTTGCCTTTTTCAGTGCTTACTCTATGAATCAGCATGCAGCTTATTAAGGGTAATAACAATAGGTGAATTCTGGAACCTGCTTCACCACCCTATGCTAATTTATAGAAGATAAAAGACAAATACAACGGTGTACTACAAGAGTTAGGCATTTGAAAAATTATTTGTGAAGTGTAGGGGCGTTTTTTGGTTCAAAAAGAGAAGTGCATTGTATGAAATTGTTCAATTTAAAAAGCTATGGCGCAAAAGCTGAAAAAAATCCCAACACTGCAAATCAAAGTTCGTCTGAAGGATAAAGACATCAGCAAAATTCAAAATCGGCACAGAAATTAGTACAAAATGACCAAAAATCCTGTTCACAGGGTAATTAAAAAAAATAGCAGGAGATACGAAGAGGCATAATTATTGTGTCTCTTTAACCCGAGCCTTTTCTGTCAGGGGCAGGGAGCCGAGTAGGGAATCTCCTTGGCTATCCTGAAGGGAAGAAAGCCACTGAAAGACTGAGAGCCGTGTCTTTCCAGGAGCCTTATTAAAATGCATTAGAAGCACTAGGCTGCCTTCCCCCATCATTGTGGTGCTTATCATCCACATAGCAAACAGCCCAGCTGTACACAAGGGAGCTGGGCAAGCCCTGTCAACCAGGCCCATAATCCCATTCTCTCTCACGCAGTCATAAACACGTGGACCCGGCTCCTCCGAAAAAAAAAAACAACCTCTCTTGCATGATGTGACCCCCTGCTTCCTTTCTTCATATGCATGGAAAGGACAGCTTTTCAAGGACGTGAGGTCTGCCTGCTCTTGCTGAGGGATTTAGATCTGGACAGCTCCTTAGTGCCATGCGCTCCCAAAGTCTTTATGCTCTTTAGCAAATTACTCGCCTCTGTCTCTCTTTAATGTGTTTGCATATCGCTTCACCAAACAAATCAGTTTTAAACCCCTTTCCCCCATGAGCTCTGCTATGTTAATAAGCGTCAATGGTCTGGATTTAGCTTAGATTTTTTCATTGTAGTGAATGAACCTCCTATAATCTGATCCATGTCACAGTGCATTACATGCAAGCAGTTTCAACATCCTCCCTCTGGGTTTTTTTTTTTTATGTGTGTGTGTGTGTGTGTGTGTGTGTGTGTGTGTGTGTGTGTGTGTGTGTGTGAGAGAGAGAGTGTGTGTGTGTGTGTGTGTGTGTGTGTGTGTGTGTGTGTGTGTCAGTTTTGCTCACAGCATCATCAAACATATGCCAGATCTGAATGATAGCCAACAGTCGAGCATGGAAACACATGAGCTTGCATGTAATCTTAAGATCAGATCCACAACCTCATGCTCAGCTAGATGCTAATACAAGCATCAACCAATTTGCAGAGTTAAATGTATACACTGTAATAATTAAAATCCATAGAAAAACAGAAAAGGTACTGGGGTTGTGCCGAGTCAGCCTCGGAGATATCACCGGTGGCTGATGCCTTTGACCATATCAAGATGATTATTATTATTATAGCTTCGTTCACACCATGTCGTAATTACCGCAATTTCGAGATGAATTTACGTGATGTTCTCAAAGCTGTTCACGTCCTCAGACCAGGAATGATGCGTTTCTTTGGCAACACTATCAATGCCTAAATTAATAGATCTCTCTGGCGGTACATACAAAAATGATATAATAACAGTCTTTTATAGGTCCAAAACCATTGCACAATAATCAGTCATCGATGAAAATCAAAAGCAGCTTCAAACACTGGCTTAAAAATACTTAACAAGAAATATTGATTCTTCAAAAAAAGTTCACTATGTTCATATGGATTAGTTTTACGATTACATTTTGAAGCATCAAAGTGATAGTGGCGTAGCTGTCTATGGAGGGACATAGAAAAATATCTACATTTGTATTCCAAAGATGAACAAAAGTCTATGGGTTTGGAACGACATGGGGGTGAACTATTAATGACAGAATTGAATTTTTCTGGGTGAACTAACCCTTTAAGCCAATACATTAAGATAACTGATATTTCTGTGCGACGTGACAATTAATTTAATTTTTTTCACCAACTCCATCTTGGCTCGCAAAATGATAGACAATGATTCTAATTTCCCGTGGCATAAAAAAAACAGAGCAAGTAAAATTAAATAAATGAGTAAATAATCATTTTAGTATTATCGATAGGACGATGTTACTATGGAGCATATCGCCCAACGCTAAAAGGTACTGGTCATTTTTTTTGCCAGGACATTTTCTTTTACCCAAAACACAATACAATGCAAAATTTAGGAAAAAACAACATGGAAATTCATGTTATAAAATTCATATTAACACATTACCATGACCAACACATCCCATCCAGTTATGATTCTGAGAAATAAATATGGTTATTTATAAATACATTTTGGGAAAATTGTCTTTAACATTTGTTACTATGGTCAAATAAGTAGTCAAATAGTTATTAAAAATCATTGCTGATTTTATTTCTCCTTCTTTTGTCAGACTGGAAATTGGAGACAAAGTCAAACATATTGCATTACAGTATTCCATGCAGAATTCTTGTTGTATACACATGTAATAGGTCAGCTGGGTATTCCATGCACACAGAAAATGTGCATGTTGTGCACAGTGTACTTACAGGACTGAAGAAATTGAAATTGCAGAATGAGCAGTATGTTAGTCTAAACATTTTTTTTTTTTTTTTATGGGAGTGCTGCATATTCTTACTGAAAATCATTTTGTTGGTTTGTTTTATCAAGGCTATAATTTCTTTGAGTGATTATGGTGCAGTGACATTGAGTTGAGTGAAGTTATTTGAAATAATCACTGGCAGAATGGTGTAGGCGTAACAGCGTTGTGGGTGTTAAGTCCCAGGAGAGAGAAAGACTGAACACTGAAACGCATGTAAATGTTACCTGAAACCAAAATAGACTCGATTAGAAATGGACTCATGACAGTTCTTACTTTATTAAAAACTTCTTTTTTTACACCCCTCCTTGCTGATTTGATAATTTTTTTCCAAGATAAATAATGTATGAGATGAAGTGTAATGTTGATTAGATTATCACCTCTTGTATAAGCCAAATTTAGGGACGTCTTAAATTATTTGTGATTAATACAGTTTTCTTTCATTTGATAATATAGCAATAATTAGTAATATAGTATTATTATGAAAATTATGAATTAGTAAAAAGCTTATTGTTGGTCTTTTAGGAGATCATGTGACATTTTGAGGCAATACACCCTGGGGAGCCCAAGCAATATGGGGTTTAGAACCATTAATTCTTCAGTTTATGCCTAATTTCCAAGCAGACATCAAAGACATTCAGTCTTATGTGAGTGAGATGGTGCCACTAAGGGTTTGCTCAGTAGTTTCAATACGTAGCTGACATTTTGCAGGCATTTGTTAGTTGGCAAAGCCTTTTTATGTTTCCCTCTGGGTTGTCTTTGCAGTGAAGGGAATTAAATGCATAAATGGCGACACTGCCATTCCTGCTGTTTGTATCCTTGTGGATTGAACGTTAATACCGCTTAATTCTCAAAACATGAAATACTGTGGATGAAAACAAACAAGGAAGATTGTCCTTCACATCCTGAAAATTAGCATTTTTCATCCACGGGATGTGACAACAAGAAGCTCTGCCAGCCTTCTCCTAATTTTTAGTACTGATAAAGCTTTTAACGTCGTTAGAATGTAGTCTCCCTCAATTTGATGCAGTCGTTGTGAACTATAGGAAGAGCTGTCACTATTTTAGATTACTGAAACAGGTTCTTTGTCTTTTCGAAAACATTTTCTTATCTCCTTCTAAAAACAGTCTAGCTGGCACAGTTAAAGCATTAACCTGTAGGCTGTTGCAAACATGGTACACTGAGAACACGCACATTGAATTTTACTGCCAAATTCTGTGAATGTGTGGAATGCAGGTGGGCATCTTTAGCCAGTCTCTGGTATCCATGGCACTGCTGGCTACCCTAGCAGCTCAAAGGATTAGATTATGTCAAGGTTTTTCTTTTCTTTCTTTTTTTTTTCTTTTATAAAAGCTTAGTACTGAGAGGGAATACAGGCATATGCAATGGTGAAAGTCACAAGAATGACAAGAGGTAATGAATTCAGTTTAACAACTTTAACTTAAAATGATTATTGAAGTGATGCAAACTTTCTGCTGTAGAAATCAGATTTTTGCCATGATTTGGAGTCTTGAGATATGTAAACACATACACACTATATATTAGGGGTGCAACGGTACAGATAGCCCACGGTACGGTCCGTACCTCGGTTTTTGGGCCACGGTCTCGGTTCGGTTTCGGTACATGTTTTGTGCAGAAAGAGACTGCTATTTCATCCCAAAATATGTTTTATTTTCTTATGAGCATAAACAGAATGTCACAGTAGGAAGAACATCAATGTATGGAATAAATTAACACTCTAGTCTGTACTGAACAACACTAAGTAATACAACCTCTTCAACTATCACTTATATGAAATACAAAATGTAAACAAACACACTTCAAAATATTCAAGTGGATCCCAATTCCAAACCTTGATAACTGGTATATGAAGTGATCAATGTGAAAGAAAAAGTGCACTTTTACCTTTAACAAACATAAATTAGCTTGTGCTTTGAATAAAAAAAAAGCAGAGCAAAATAATATAATAAAAAAAATACTGCATTCAGGATACAAAGTGCAATGTTATTTACTCATCCACTATTGAGAGATTCTTGTGCAAAAAGATGAGTCTATCAACACTGTCTGGTGCAAGGCGAGACCGGTTGGCACTAACGATGTCCCCAGCAGTGGAGAAAATTCTCAACTTTTCAGAATGCCGCAAGCGCACCGTAGGTCACGTGACAAGAACCAACCAGAGCGCAGCTGATGGTTGCTTTAGCAACGACAGACGCCTCCGGAGCGCAACCGCCCTAGCGCTTTGGAAAAAAGGAGAACGCTGCGCGCCTAGCGTTTCTACGCGTTTTTAGGCGCGATATGTGAACGGCGCCTAAAGCAAAAACTAAAAGGATCAGCGCGAACTCAATGGCAAAACCGAAGTCCCGCGGGACACGAGGGTAGATTGTCCCGTGCAGGGCTGACCGAACGGTCCGGGATTTTACCGTTTACCGTTGCATCCCTACTATATATATATATATTAGTCCAAACATGGGTCTTGTATAACCCTGGAGTTCACAATATTTGGTACCCTTCCCCCTCTCGATATCCTTCTTTTTTTCTTTTCTTTTTTTTTTTCTGTGATTATTCTCTTCTCTATGTTTATGATGTATTAAAATAGAGGTATTCAACCCCCCTGGAGACCCACTGTCCTGTAGAGTTTAGCCCCAACTCTAATCAAACACACCTGAAACAGGTTATTAAGTCTTTAGGATCACTTGAAATCACAGACAGGCATGCTGAAGCAGGTTGGGAATAAACTTTGCCGGACATCCAGGAGCAGGGTTGAATACCTCTGTTTTAATATATATTGGTGTTAGTTACTCACAAACTTCCTGATTCAAACATGGTATTCTGATCTTTGCAGGTAGAGGAGCATGAGTGTGGGGTCGGAGTTCTGCTGTGATGCGTGCTATTGGGTGTAGGATGAACCTGCCGGCGGTGCTAAATGGCCTGCTGGTGTCAGTGGTAGCAGCCTTGCTTTGGAAATACGTTTGCCTGATTGAACACACATCTCAGTTGGAAGAGGAGCTACAGCTCACACGCCAATCACAGGAGTTCTCACAGGTGCGTATCGACTACCACGGTGCCCTGTTAGCACTCCAAGAACATGGCACCAGAATGGTCTGCACTGGGAAGATGCACACCGATCGCATCTGCCGCTTTGACTACCTCTGCTACTGCACGGAGGCTGAGGAGTTTGTATTCTTCCACAGTAATGACTCTGTGATGCTGCCCAACCTTGGCCCTCGGCGTTTCCAGCCCGCCCTGCTGGACCTCTCTTCTGTTGAAGACCACAACACTCAATACTTTAACTTTCTTGAGCTCCCGGCAGCGGCTCTGAAGTTCATGCCGAAACCTGTGTTTGTGCCAGATGTCACTCTAATTCTGAACCGATTTAACCCAGACAACCTCATGCACATTTTCCAAGATGATCTTTTGCCCATCTACTACACAATGCAGCAGTATTCAGACTTGGATGACGAGGCCAGGCTTGTCTTCATGGAGGGTTGGGGTGAAGGTGCTCACTTCGATCTCTACCGTTTGCTCAGCAGTAAGCAACCACTACTCAAGATGCAGTTAAAGACCTTTGGCAAACTCATGTGCTTCACCAAGTCCTACGTAGGACTTTCAAAGATGACAACATGGTACCAATATGGCTTTGTGCAACCGCAAGGACCCAAAGCCAATATTCTGATATCGGGTAACGAGATCCGCCAGTTTGCTCATTTTTGATGGAGAGCTTAACATCACGCGAGAGGAGAGTGATGACTACATTGTAGTTTTTAAACGTACCACTAACAGGCTCATCCTCAATGAGGCGGAACTTCTTCTTGCTTTAGCCCAAGAGTTTCAAATGAGGACTGTCACTGTGTCTTTGGAGGAGCAGTCGTTTGATAGCATTATCCAAATAATTAGTGGGGCGTCTATGTTGGTCAGCATGCACGGAGCCCAGATGATCACCTCAATGTTCTTGCCCCGTGGTGCCGCTGTGGTTGAACTGTACCCTTATGCTGTAAACCCAGAGCAGTACACTCCCTACAAAACCTTGGCCTCCTTACCTGGCATGGACCTTCAGTATGTTGCATGGCGAAACACCTTGGAAAAAAACACTGTTACATATCCCGATCGCCCCTGGGATCAGGGTGGCATCGTCCATTTGGACAAAGAGGAACAAGAACGTATCCTTGCCAGCAAGGATGTGCCAAGACATCTTTGTTGTCGTAATCCAGAGTGGCTTTTTCGCATTTACCAGGACACTATTGTGGACATTGCCTCTTTTCTGGACGTACTCAGAGAATCTCTAAAAAAGCCTAATCTCAAAAAGGCTAAGGTGGCTAGTACTGTACATCCTGGTCGAGTCAGAGAGCCCAAGTGTCAGACGTCAGTACAGGCCACCAATGAAGCAAAGCTCTCAGTGTCATGGCAGATCCCTTGGAACCTGAAGTACTTGAAGGTTAAAGAGGTGAAATATGAGGTGTGGATCCAGGAGCAGGGAGAGAACACGTATATGCCTTACATTCTGCCCCATCAGAACTACACATTCTCAGAGAACATCAAACCCTTTACCACATATTTAGTATGGGTGCGCTGTATCTTTAACAAGAACCTCTTGGGCCCGTTTGCAGATGTTCTTATATGTAAAACTTGATTCAGCAATCAGTTTAAACGTAACACTGTCACTGTCAGCTAGAGAAGAATTAATTTGAAGATTAATTCTCAGAAGCTATCCTGAAAATTAAACTGGTGACACGGGTGAATTGTTTCGACCTTGGTAGTCATTCTTGTGACTTGACTGTTCTTCATGGTCCTTATGGAGTGTCATGAACTGATGGAGAATGAAAGCCCTGGCTGCAATTAAGGTTAGAAAGGGAATCCAGTTTACAGAACTGGCCAGTCCTTTTAGATTTCGTATCACCATCCAAACAAAATATTTATTTATCAGAAATGTATTATGTAATTTAAACTCATATTTTTAAGTTCAAGACACTGGTTTTGTCTGACACCTGCTTTTGTTAACTGAAAACCGCACACATTTCATTCGCTTAAGTGAAGGTTTTGCATTGTATTTTTCATAGCTTTTAGTTATAATAAAGCGTTTTGGGGGGGGGTTAAATATATTGTATGAAGTAACTGCAAGAAAATACAAGAAAAAATTTGAGTAAACGTTGTACCATACATTTTACTATTTAAAAAATAAGATACTGTTTTCTAGCTTGGGTTAATTCGTTTTTCTGCAGTGTTGTTCTCTTTTTCTTTTTTTCTTTTTTTAAACCATCCTCGAAACCACTCATTATTATTTAGCATACCTGTTCAGTAGGAAATATTTGAATTTGTTTGCTAGTGAGATATATCAAATTCTGCTCATGTTTATAAGGTTTAGAGAATCACTTCACAGATAGAAGACTTCAGTAGGTAGTGCCTGATGATTGGGGTGAAATAGTCTGAGATAGTGTCCTGAAATCCGAAAAAGTCTATTCTTTGTTTGATGGCATGTCAGTAATTACCTCTATGTTAAGTCATTTGGAACCTATGTTAGGAGGGGTAGTATATTTGGTAGTAGCATCATAGTGGGCTAGTAGCACAAATAAATTGGGTTCAAATCTTGGAAAGGATAATTCATGAAGTTACTGAGTTACCAAGTAACTGGCTAAAAGCATTTGCTAAATGTCCACTAAGGAGTAAAAGTACTTCAAAACCTTTTATGACTGCATAAGCCTTACATGCAATATTAGATCTGAAGATTACTATTCATATGATATGTAAAAAACAACTGTTTAGATGTGTTCCTACTGTATGTCTTGTCATTCAACAAGTGAGTGTAAAACAGCATCTATATCTGCTTTAGAGAAAGACGATGCCAGTTTCTCTTGTTTTTTTTAGATGATGTTGCGCAACTTCATGTCTCATCTGCATTTCTGTAAAGTCGAGCTGTGTTGTGCTGGCCTCTGGATTATTGAGAAGATGGAAACATGTACTTTATCTCTGCCAATTATTTATTGAAGAAGACCTCTGGAAAGCTATACATACTGTGGCCCAGATTTGTTAAAGGTTGTGCTGTTTATTTTTGTATTTTTTCACTGCTGTGATCAATGAATGGAACATGTGAAATTCAACAACCAACCACAAGCGTTCTTTCTCTGTGTTGTTCTAAATGGCCTGTCGAGGAATCTGTATTTTGTATTGTTAATTTTTTTCTCAGTGAGGTTTTATTCTGTCCTTCGCTTTGAGGACATTCTGCATCACATGGAAATGGATTTAAATGATGCTAAAACAGATTAAACCAAGAACATTTCTAATTGAAATTCGGAAATGGCAAACCTGAGCCATGCAGTTTATTAGCATAACTCTGTGTTTTGATGGTAATTTTATTCAAGTACGAGGATAATAAATGAATTCTGTTTGTTATACAAAATAGCACAAATGTCCTTTGCATATATTCAGAGAAAAGCAACCTAGCATGTAAATCTTTAACCATCTTTCCTCCACTCTGAGTTGAGAAACAGTTGTCCGTGATTGGAAACGCAGATTTCGCAATCTTTCATTTCAATCATTAGATGGTAGTTTTTGTTTTTTTTTTTTTTTTTATTTTTTGTGTGGTGTGTGTTTTTTTTGTGTGTTATTGAGTGGGAAAAGAATATGAACCCAGTGTCCAGTGAATCCATCAGTGTAAATGTGTGTGTGTGTGTGTGCAGCAGTGCATGCTGGGATAGCGGAGGTCTCACATCAGTGTAGAAGTGCGCATTTATTTATTTATTAATACATTTTTTACATAGAAACAGATATATACACACATATATATATATATTGCAGGCTTGGGTCCTGTAAACTGTCTCGTTCCTTGTGCCAGTTCATGAGATTTCCATTATGTGCCACTGGAATCCATACATAATTTTTGTCAGTTTTATTAAATGGACAATTTCTCAGATATCTTTGTGATGTCTTGTTATTTAACATGTCTATATCCTTTATCAATATTATTATTATTCAATGTTGATGAATTTATTGTCTTTCAATTCAATAACTTGTGATTTTTGTAAACATTTTCTAAACCTTTAAGAAGTGCTGGACTATTAAACTGAAATGCGTAACAGGACTGGTAAATAACATTGACCCAGCAGCCATGATTAGGGGAATTTTGTCCCACATTTATTTGGCACAATCTTCACAGTGCATTATGGGTATTCTCTGGCCCTGATGTACACTCATTATTGCGGTGCATTATGTGATTGAATGACTGCACTTGATAACATCCACTATGGTTTCAGACACCACTACAAATGGCTGTCCCCTCAAATAGTGCCCTATTTAATGGTATGGGGGCGATTCCGGACACAGCCCAGTTTACCCACCCACCATACCAGAGATCCAGTTTTCATTAGTTAAACTTTCAAATGACATTTAAATCTGCGTCATAAGAGCGACCAGGGCCGGATTTACCTCATATTGTGACATAGGCAAAAACTAATTTAGAAGATTATTGTAGCTGTAGCTATGGGAGCGCTCGTTTTTTCCCCCTTTTTTCCTGTCATTTGGACAAAATCTCACATTATAATGAAGCGTGGCTATTTTGCTATGACTCGACGACAAATGTGTCACTCTTCTCCGCTCCTCAAATACATAAAAGATGAACCTTTATATTTCAAATGTTTCTTTAGTAAAGAAAACGCTGTACATATTCAAAGAACCAGTTATTTCTTTACCCTTGCACTGTAAATAAACAGAGACACTCCAAACTGCTTGTGGCACTTCATTCACAATAGAGATGGGGCAGAGTTATGAGTTTTGGTCACAACCTCTTTTTTAATACTTCTCATTGGTTAAATATTTGCAAAACCCACAGACAGGTTAAAGAAGTTTAGGTTAACTATTAATTAATCGACATAATTTAACGACAATCGATTTGGGAATTTTGTCATTTGACATCTTTAGTTTGAACCCACCACATACAGATAATGTAAACATATGGATATGTTTGATACTGTTATTGTGAAAGCATTTATAATGCTACTGCTGTCTTTTGGAGGACAGTGGAATAATCCTCGCCTCTTTGTTGTAACACATCTTTTCCTCTCCTTGCTATTTTTTGCCTTTCTAATTTTGAGATCAGAATCACTGTGACCTCCAGAGACAGATTTGTTTATGAATGCTGCATCTGCCTACAGAACGGAACATGAATGAATAGTGAATCTGATAATATACTTCGTATACGAGCGTCTCAATGTAGGGCAGTGTCAGTTCAAGGTGTTATGTATAGCCGAAGGGGACACTGCTGAACTGCAATGAGACGATTAAAGAGAGAGACTGTGCGTTGTGCTTAACATGTTGAGACCAATTCAAGGTTTCAGGCACAAAGTACAAATTACATCAGCTTGCTCTGAACTCATTAAACTAAACACAAAATGGCATGGTGGTTTTATTTTTCTATTCTTAAGGAATCTTTAGAAATTTGTCTTCTGTATTGGAGCATATCATTTTCAAGAGTTCAGCTACAACCCTAATCAATAACAACTGAACAAGCTAATCAAGGGCTGCGTCTGAAAAATGAGGCATTATTGCCTCGCTGCCTTATCAGGCAATGACTTTGTAGGCAGCGTTTGCGCACAAAGGCACCTCACGAAACGGATTTCTGACAGACTTGTTTAATGTTTAATGATCTACAGCAAAATAGAGCGAGCAAATATTGAATTACTACACTTGAAATTACATCAGAAGTGGAAAATGTTGGTCAAAAACATTCATTCACACACAAACTGACCAGCAACCGCAACTTTCAGACACCATCTTTATTATTTTTTAGCTTAACTCCCACACAATGGAACAAAAATAGTGAAGGATACATCTATGCTGCCTTCAGATGAAGGTATCTCAGGAGACAGCATTGGATTATCTTGATGCCTTCCTTCTTGGAATGTATCAGAAGGCTTATTTTTAAAGGGGTGGTATAATGCCCTTTTCACAAGATGTAAAATAAGTCTTTGATGTCCCCAGAGTGTGTATGTGAAGTTTTAGCTCAAAATACCCCACAGATATTTTTATATAGCATGTAAAATTTTTCCATTTTTGAGGGTGAGCAAAAATGGCTCGTTTTGTGTGTGTCCCTTTAAATGCCAATGAGCTGCTGCTCCCGGCATAGAGGGAGGAGCTTCAACAGCTTGCACTCACACAGACATGCACTGAAAATTTCAAAAACCTTTAGCCTTTTATGTTCAAACCGGATTCAGACAATGATGGAGAGACTCAAGAAGTGACAACATGTAGAGGCAACAAGACATTTCTGAATGGTTAGTTGATGAATTTATGTAGCTTGTGTAGTTATCTGATTGATTTGCATATTCTGTCATGATAATCTATAAATGGCGTTCCCGGGGGCGGGGTTTATGTAAATTCTAGGGTTGGTGATGTCACGTCGAGTAGTCCCTACCAGCCGTTTGTTGTAGTCCTTAAAAAGGAATTTCTTTAAAAGGAAATATCTCCCTTTGCTTTGAACTTTGAGCGTCGTAACTTTGTAGATGTTGTTTACGCTCAAACAGCAACATTACACACTAACTAAAGTTAGAAAAGTGAAATCATAATCAACCACCCCTTTAAGTCTTCGGATACAGCCATGGTCTTCAGTTACAGGTAGGTAAGTTTGATGAGGGTTTGAGCAAAACTAGCCTACAAAGGGCATGGCCCCTCCAGGGCAGAATTCAAGAAACTCTGCTGTAGATATTTTTATGATGTATTTTCTGGATGTGGCCATTACGGAAGGTCTTATGCAAATATATAATTATAACATTATGTGTATAATTAAGAGAAGAAACTGTCTGTTTTGACAGTTTCCTTGATCTAACTTTCCTTTGATTATTATTGAATGGGATGCCAGTAGTATTTAAACCACATGTCAAACTCCGCTCCTGGGCCACTGTCCTGGAGAGTGTAGTTATTCAGCCAACTCCAAAACACTGCCTGGAAGCTTCTTGACAACTTCTTAGCAATTTACATAAAAAAAAAAAAAATTGCTTCAAAAATCAAGGTAGGACTAAAATGTAAATTGTGAAATGAGAGTCTTTTCATGTAATGTTAAAGGAGCCGTATGTAAGATTGTGGCCAAAACTGGTACTGCAATCACTTTCAAATTACTGTAGAGCGGTGTATCCCCTCCCCCTCCCCCTGACTCGAGGTTGCCAGATAGGCTGCAGGATCCAGCAGGAACGTAGGCTGCTACATAGCTGTGGTAACTAGAGCAGAGCTGGCAACCCCGATGCCGAAACACTACTGACTTCGTGATTGGTAGATAGGTGGAGGGTGGCGCTTCAGGCCAAAACACAAGATGACAACATCAACATCAGTTGAGGGCTGCAACTTCACTTTTTAAATGACAATATCCTGGCCGGACTACTGTTGTCAGTGATATAAGTATTTGAAATGAACATGATGTCTTAATGTCTAGTGACATATCAGGGCCATTTTATGATTAATTGAAATACATTTCTTACATACAGCTCCTTTAACAACAAACCTTATTTTCTCTTACATAAAAAACCCATGTGAATTCCTTAGGGAACCCATTGTCATAATAAATGAGGAGAAGCATTTAAAAAAATAATAATAAAACTTTATCTTAATCACAGTAATTCCTGCATGGACTGGATTTGGTTTCTCATACAAAAAATTCATCGTACAGTGGATCATTTTCTACATCATTTGTTCTGAGGTTGTGTGAGTAATAACCAAATACAGTCATTTATTTTAGATGGTATTGAAATCACAGTGTGTCTTTGAAGCAAAAATGTACTTACCCTCGACAGGGAAATCTATCCCTGTCCAAATAATGTTAAAGACCAGAAATTGGCATTCATTAGTGGAAATTACTTAGATGTGCAATACATTGATAGTGTTCTTCTTTTCAAAGGAAATGTGGCTCTTAATTGGACTTTATTTTAAAAGTAAACCCATTTGAGAAAGATGGGTTCAAGGTTAAGCTCCAGCGTTTGAGGTTTCATTGCAGGCAATTGTTCAACCTTTAATGTTATTTCCTGAGCTATTTTTGTAAAAGAACACAATTGGACATCGCTATGTCTCACATGATTTTTTTTTGGTTTTTTTTATCAATGTGCCAAGGAGAACTTGGGTGGATAGCAAGATTTTCATCAAAAAATGAATTCAATTTTAGCCTGTTTCTCACAAAAAGCTAGTATATGATAGAAAACTCTAATAAAGAATATAACACTGAAGTGTTATTAATGATTTTTTTGGTAGATGTATACTGCTTTACCCCCTTTTTAAAGTTTGAAAACCTATTCCCCAGTAACTGAAACTGCGAGAGACCAACAATGGACCCTTTTCACAGACTGTGATGATGCGTTTATATTAATATTGTAAATTTAGCATAAACAAAAAAACTAAAAAAACATTTATAACACTATACTTGTGTTATATTACCTTGGCATTAAATTAATTATTAAAAAAAATAATTCAAGCTGTGTGGGTGTTTCATATACAACTGCTTAGGGAGTGACGGCAGATTTGACATCTTTCTCTCTTCTGACCAATGTAATTAATCTTTCTATATATTTTTTTTCTTCCTTTGGAATTTTTCTTTGGCCTTTTGGAGCAAATGGGATTGCACAAATATGGATTTGGAACACATGTGCAACAGTTTGGAACAGTATTACCTGAATTGATTTTTGGTACGATTTCACTTAATTCAGCAGAATTACCTTTACAAACCTGGGGATAATCATCAAAACATAACAAAATGTGTCTTTTTTTTTTTCGGAAAGGAGCACTTTTTTTGTGTGTGCTTGCAATGGAGTACAGTCCATTTGTGCTTGCACAAACAATTTACAAACAATTAGTAAGTAAGCATGAATTGAACAAATGTGACATTGGCATATTTCTTCTCATATTCTCCATATTATCTCAGTCTGAGATCCCGTTTTAAAGTGAGCCTTTGCCAGCAGTGTAAACTCTCATTAAAGCTGTGGAACGAAAGAGAGAGGGCAGCCAAATGACTCTCTCCTGTTACTGTCACATCTTTACACCTGAGACAGCAGCCTCGAGTGGGATCTGTCAATCACATCGTCACAATGAGCCTGAGAGGGTGCCCGGAGCTGACTGCTCATTGTCATGGCAACACTCCCAGGGTGAGGACCTTAAGGACTCTCATTTGCGTCAGCGAGATTAACCAGAGGGCACAATAGTTTCTGAACAGGTATATAGGAACATCTTTTTGAAGCAAGAATTTAAGAGTACATCCTCTGTCTAAATACCTTCCAAAAAAAATGTTTATTAGCAAAGTTCTGGAGGAGCACGTTCAGATAATCTGCCCAATCAGCATGAGAGGAAGCATATGTATTATGCGTATTTAGAGCCGACTTACCTCAGTTCCATAAAAAAAAATTCAGCATCCCTCCTCCACCCCAACTCCTCACACTTGATTATTCTTGATTATTATTATCCCACCCCCCCCCCCTTGATTTTTTTTGTTTTTATTTTGGGGGGGGGGGGAGTACTCTGAGTTTGGGCCCTTCGGACATCACGCCAAATAAACATATTCCATACTCTATATGATTATGTGCAAACAAGTAAAAGTACTACATCTGAAACAACTGGAAGCATGTGGTGGTTTTTTCTCTTTGCTGAATTGTTCTTTATGTTTAATTACTAAAAATTAGATAAGTTGACAGTCAGGACAAGATATCAGTATGTAATTCTGGCAAAAAACAATCTAAACATGACTAACGAAATAACTGTTGATGTAAAGACATCCATAATGAAGCATGTCAGACAGGGACAGAGCATTCAAAAATACATATAGTCGTCTCAAACCAATTAAATCCGTATTTTTTTTAAAAGGACATGGTTATATTCAGCTTTTTTCATGAAACATGGTTTTTATGCTGTCTTATGAAATGTTTTGAAGGAAGCGTGACCCTGATCATGACAGTCTTTCTACTGCTGAATGCGGTAGCTGTTTCTCCAGACGAGGGTTAATAGGATAACCGTGTCTTAAATAAATCACTAGCAACAAGGAAAGAAGAACAGCAGAGATAACAGCCTACTCACTAGCTCTCAGGGTTCTGAAACCAAATTTATCACATGCTGTTAGTCAGTAAATGCTCACTAAGGTGGCATTTACTTGATGAAAAAAATGCAGTACAATATTTTAGAATTTAAAATGTTTTCTATTTTTATACACTAGTGCAGTGCCCGTGCAAAATCAGTTTTTGTGATTGTTTTTAGTACAGTTTGGAACAGTATTACCTGAATTGATTTCTGGCACGATTTCACTTAATTCAGCAGAATTACCTTTACAAACCTGGGGATAATCATCAAAACATAACAAAATGTTTATTTTTTTCGGAAAGGAGCACTTATTTGTGTGTGCTTACAATGGAGTACAGTCCATTTGTGCTTGCACAAACATTTTACAAACAATTAGTAAGTAAGCTTGAATTGAACAAATGTGACATTGGCATATTTCTTCTCATATTCTCCATATTATCTCAGTCTGAGATCCCGTTTATCCCAGTTTTTGTGATTGTTTTTAGTAATTGTTGGTTTGGTGTATTTGAGTGCTCATTGTTACAATTACAACACAGCAAAAGTTCAGTGTCATTTTTATTTGTGCATGGTTGAAAGCAAATTCTGATACTGACACAATGACATACAATAAATATGGAAAACTGATATTTATAATGGTGATATTAGGTGGCATGTATTTGGGTATCTGTGTACAGGTAGCAGGAGTTTAGATTAGATCAGATTAGATTTACATTAGTTTAAACTTTGTTGTCATTGTGCAGATTACAATTATAGAGACAATGAAAGGCCGTTAGAGTCTAACCAGAAGTGCGAAAATGCAGAAAAGTGCAATGTGAACAGTATAGACAGGTAGTGCAGTATAAACAGTACAGTATATGACATTTAGTGCAGTGTAGACCGTAGAATACAGTTAATGAAGTGGTGTACAGTAAGGATATGGGGATTTGCCGCATCACGATCTGTAAGAGGAGAGTTAACCTTGTTTAGGCCTGCATAGCCTACATGAGCTATCCTGTTAATAGGCAGGGCAACTATTTTACATAGATATTCAACATCACATAGTTACAGGCTAACTTCAGCGCGCATGACACAGTAATAACTTAGCATTGAGACCAGGCTATGCTTGAGCAAACAGTTTGTGAATAGGCTACTACAAATGATGGCCGTGAAAGAGACTGTGAACGCATTGAACAGGATATGTTTAGTTGGTGAATAGCATAGGCTACTATTACACAGTAGCGATAACGTTTAGCGCACCAGAATAAAATATAATATTCAGAAATAAACAGTGTAGCTGTACTTAAGCTCCGCTGCTTTCTTCGACCCTCTCTGTGTCTGGTCCTGCGCTGTGCTCAGTGAGAGGGGGAGTGGCCTCTGGTCCTGCGCTGTGCTCACTCAGTGTATCTTTTGCATTTCTAATCCAAACAACGTCAAACTTGACACTGCACTTAAAGGACAAATCCAGTGAAAAATGAACCTAGGGGTAATTAACACATGGTTACCGAGTCGATCGTTCCCTGAGATGCGTTTTCATGATAATCGAGTATAAAGTGTTTTATCTTTAAAAACAGATTAGCTCATAACAATAGTATATGGGGCACAGAGTAAGTAAAAGTAAATCGCGAAGTTAAAGGAGAACTTGGTAACTTTTTTAACTTAATAAAACTGTCTAGAAATCATTTGGATGGTTAAACAACCTGTTCTGGTGATATTGGTGACTTTCCCCGCTCCCCCCAGCGTTCCCAGGCGGAAAACCAACCTTGCAACAAATGTGAAAACACACTAAATGTAGCCTACAAGTGTCTACAGAGCCTTACAATAGTATGGAGGCTCTTAGAAGTAAATGAGGAACACTTGCCCTTCTGTTTCTTGTCACTGCATTAGAACTTGAATTTCTGGCATAGATCAAATCATAAAAAAAGGTCAAAAAATCATGTTTTTTGGAAACATAAAATAACTAATCTATGCCAGTTTCTGAATCTGTTTTGAGAGTGTGTATTCCTTTGGAAAGTACTGGGGAACAAAATGTTATTTTCAAAAGCAACAGCTCTCATTGCTCTCTGGAAAGAATTAACTAACTCTCTCTCATTTGCCAACTTCAAAAGTAAACACTGCACTGGCAAAGCAGTTACTTTCATATAACATTTGTGTTTAGATATCACATATTATTTAAATATAAAACATTTATACAGATCTAAAGATTTTTTTATATATATATATATATATATAAGTTTCTATTTATCAAAGAACCATGAAAAAATCTATTACTGTTTCCACAAAAACAGTAAGCAGCACAACTGTTTTCAACATTAATATAATAACCCCGACAGCAACATAGTGTCGGCCCAGATGTGAAATCCACGCTTACCAGATGTGGGCCGGATCTGGGCCGACACTATGTTGCTGTCGGGGTTATTATATTAATGTTGAAAACAGTTGTGCTGCTTACTGTTTTTGTGGAAACAGTAATAGATTTTTTCATGGTTCTTTGATAAATAGAAACTTATATATATATATATATATATAAAAAAATCTTTAGATCTGTATAAATGTTTTATATTTAAATAATATGTGATATCTAAACACAAATGTTATATGAAAGTAACTGCTTTGCCAGTGCAGTGTTTACTTTTGAAGTTGGCAAATGAGAGAGAGTTAGTTAATTCTTTCCAGAGAGCAATGAGAGCTGTTGCTTTTGAAAATAACATTTTGTTCCCCAGTACTTTCCAAAGGAATACACACTCTCAAAACAGATTCAGAAACTGGCATAGATTAGTTATTTTATGTTTCCAAAAAACATGATTTTTTGACGTTTTTTTATGATTTGATCTATGCCAGAAATTCAAGTTCTAATGCAGTGACAAGAAACAGAAGGGCAAGTGTTCCTCATTTACTTCTAAGAGCCTCCATACTATTGTAAGGCTCTGTAGACACTTGTAGGCTACATTTAGTGTGTTTTCACATTTGGCAGGTTTGGTTCAACAAAAAATAACTCTGGTGTGATTGCCCTGTTAGTGCGGTTCATTTGAATAACTGTGAACGCTGCCATCAGAGTGCACACCAAACAAGCGGACCAAGACACATCAAAAGGTTCCAAATGAATTCTGGTGCAGTTTGAGTGAAATATGAATGCAACACAGACAAAGACATCCAAGCAAACTAAAAATAGGATTTGATGTCACAAGATGCAACCCTATAGAACAGAATGTTCATGCGTACCCAGATTATTCTCATAATATGAGCTACGCTGGCCATAACATTTCACTACCGGCAACGGAAACGCTGTCTCCTTGCATAGATCTTTATTTGTGTGTGTACCGGGGGATTTCTGGTGCTGTTTTGATCCCTTTACACATTTTATAAGCTCTTTGTGAGTTCTCAGCTGGTAAAATACCATTAAATGTACACAAATACAACAAGAACATATAGCCCAGCACACAGCATTGTTTTGGATGTTCTAAGTCCAGTTAAAAAATGTACATCATACATTTTTTGTTGTTCAAGTTCGGTCTTAAAAATGACAGAGCGCTAAGTGCACCATGACTAAATATATAGTTTTCTTTTTTGGTCTTGACCAAAAAACCAAGAGAACCAAACTACAAGTGTGAGCACAACCTACACTTAACATGTTAATTACATTAACGTAAGTAGTCATGAAATTCAGAGAAAAAGTCAGAGATCATTTTCTTAAGTAAATGTGTGTGGTGTATTCTCATGCAAAATTAAGGTTGTTGTCGGTCGATGCCACATTGCAAGGTTGTTCTAGGTTGTTGCGAGGTAGTTATTTAAAGAGAGCATTAAAGCAACAATATTTTAGAAATCTTTCAGTTAAAGATAATGAAAAGATACTGACAGTTTCAGTACAGAAAGCCACACCTCCTCCAAAAGACATGAATGCGCACAGCATTGGGCAAAAACAACAACAACAACAAAAACTTCATGAGAGACGTCGTTAAACTTACTCATGTCTCAAAGCACATAACAATACAATAATAATGAACATAAACAACTCAAAGAGCACTGACCTGTAGGCTACCACCTGACTGCTGCAGATTAAATTTTGGCATTCATATTGTGTTTGCCATTGAAACGCATAAATTCAAGTATCGAGTATAACGTTATGGTTTCCATCTCTTCCAAATGATGGTGGTTATGGTGTGAACGCAGCATAAGCTTGTTATTTGGTTCAGGAGGAAGGTGGCTGCTGTTTCAGACTAAATGCAATGATTGGACAAACATTTTATGGTCCTACGCCATCCACAGACAATATATATATATATAAATTTAGACCACTTAACTTAGTGATTGCTATCTGGTGTGAAGAGACTTTCATCCAGCATAACAAAAAAAAATTCTGGAACAAATCGCCTACCTTGCCTAAATAGCCCAAGTCAAACATCTCTCAAGTCTTTATAATATTGTGATAATTATATGAGTCCCTCCCTCCTTCAGTGTTTGTCTGTAAGTTTTTTTTTTGTGTTTTTTTTTTTTTGGGTTTGTTCTCTATAAACACCACGGTTTTGTTGTCAATAAGAACAACGAGAGAACATCATTCTGTGAGTGTTCACTTTTCCCAGTAGATTTTAGCGCGGTTCTTTGTTTGGAAACGTTGTTTTATTTACTGTGTTTTACTCTGGTAAAACGCGCGCCCACGTAGGCCTATGTGGCATTTGTTTGTGTGTGTGACTTTTGAGTTTGGCTTGACTAAATTGTAGGGCGTGGCCAAAGCCAGTAAAATAATTTATTCTACCCATGCATCTGCTAGTACTTGGTAGAAGAAGCAGTCAAACAACAGGAGAGAAAATCAGTCGGTGAGTGTTTACTTTTCCCAGTAGATTTTAGCGCTCTTCTGGCTGGACTTCCAGCATGTGCAACCAAACCCCTACAGATGATCCAGAATGCTGCAGCTCGTCTTGTCTTCAACGAGCCCAAGAGGGCCCACGTCACTCCTCTGTTCATCTCTCTGCACTGGCTACCTCTCGCTGCTCGCATCAAGTTCAAGGCACTGACGCTTGCTTACAGAACTATCACAGGCTCAGCTCCATCCTACTTTCACTCACTCCTACGAGTCTACATCCCTACCAGACACCTACGACCGGTCAACGAGCGACGTCTCGTGGTTCCATCACAAAAAGCCACAAAATCACTTTCCAGAACATTCTCAATCACAGTTCCATGCTGGTGGAACGCTCTCCCCACACTCATCCGGAATGCAGAATCCCTGAAAACTAGGAAGACCAGAGTTCGGGCACTAAATAGGAAAAGAAGTACTGCCCATGGTCGATTTGATATATTCTAGGTATTATTAACAGGCCAGAATTATGAAACTGTAATAAATATGAAGCACTGTAATGCAATAAGAACTCACTTGAGTCAAGTCAAGTCAAGTCATCTTCATTTATATAGCGCTTTTAACAATGTAGATTGTTCCAAAGCAGCTTTACATTGATAATAGGAAATTAAAGTAAAGTGTTTTGGCTCTGTAGCAGCTCTAGAATAAAGTTATTGTCCAGCTAAAGTTAGTTTGATTGATTCACTTCTGTCGCAACGATCATTAGTTATTAACTTAGGGGCCGCTAACACGACACCGTTTTAACAGAAAACTCTTAAGTTCTTTCTGCGCAAACTTAAAAAACGATTGAGTTGAAATGATTGGAAATTTGATCCTTTACCATGTCTGTGTGACAACAGCTCATTTGAATCACATTCAATTACCATCACTAGCCCTATTAAAATCCATTTTGTAGTTGTATATCGTCCACCAGGTCAGCTTGGCAGTTTCTTGGAGGAGCTTGATGTGCTACTCTCATCCTTCCCTGAGGATGGTACTCCTCTCATAGTTGTTTTCAATCAGATCTCTTCCTTACTTACACAGAACAACCTCTTGGACAACAATCAGTGTGGTTTCAAAAGCGGACACTCAACTGAGTCTGCCCTGCTCTCAGTAATTGAAGCTCAGAGACTGGCAAGAGCAGCTTCCAAATCCTCAGTTCTCATCCTGCTGGATCTGTCTGCTGCCTTTCAAACAGTTAACCACCAGATCCTCCTGTCAATCCTAAAGATGAAGAGCATCTCAGGAACCGCACTCCAATGGTTCAAGTCTTACCTCTCAGGTAGGTCCTTTAGGGTGTCGTGCTAGAACCACATTGCTAGAACTGATCGGTCATGTAGATTTGCCTTGTACAACATTAGGAGGATCAGGCCCTTCCTATCAGAGCATGCTACACAACTCCTTGTCCAATAGCTTGTTCTATCCAGACTGGTTTGTCTTTGCGCTCCTTGTAATTGTAATGCGCTCCTGGCTGGTCTTCCAACTTGCACTGTCAAACCTCTGCAACTGATCCAGAATGCTGCAGCCAATGCTGCAAAGTGTCTGCTAAATGAATAAATGTATGTAAATGTAAATGTAATTTTTTGTTGTTGTTGTGCCTGAATTCTCCATGATTTCCAGGAGACGTGTATGTAGCGTTCTTTAATGGTCCACCTGGAAACAAAGCAGTCATGACACTTATGGAAGAATAAAGCTATTGTGTTTACAACTGTGACAATGAGCGCTTATCTGGATCAACATCAACTTTTTTTACGCCCCTAAACATGATGCTGAAAAAAACAAAAACAAAAAAACTGTAATTGGTTGCTTTACATGTCGGTCAGATGTCCTCTTGGGCTGTGGCCATAAAAAGCTGCTATGTGGAGCGTTCCAGTCCACTTTTAGACACGCAACACGACATTAAACAATTTTGTAAGGGAATTTTTCTTTAATAATAAATCAACCAGCCTTGTGCAAAATTCAGAATTTCAGAATTGGCCTCCATTCAATTCATGAATTGGAATTTGAATTGAATTTACTCCGCCCCACAGGACGTTGAATTGAATTTGAATTGGAATGACAGGAAGTGGAATTAAATTCATGGCAATTCAAAGAAATTCCACACAGTCACACAACAGAAAGAATGTGTTGAGTCTCGCATGCATTCAGTGTTAGGAAGGTTTAAATACAATTACATTCATTTTGTAATTTAATAACAGAAATTTCATTTCACGTAACTATTTACTCCTCAACCCTGCATACATTTTGTTCTAAAATAGATATTGATCAAATTATTGAAATAAATTACCCCCTCATTACCCCTTGTTTAATTAGTTTTGTTCCTATGTAATTTTCATTGCAAAGTAATCACACAAACACAAAGTTGTTGTAAATGCAGTTATCATTTATTCCAATGCAAAAAATTACTGAGCAACACTGTTGCATCTAATTCTCAATAGCTCCTCAAATGTTTTTACATTGAGTCTGCACCGTTTTGGTCTGAATATCTTTCCTGCAACACTAAAGATTCTCTCAACAGGTGCAGAGTGAAGTTGTAAGGGACTTCTAAACTTAAAAAGTCCAGTGTTGCCCATTAAATTGTCTTTCAAACAAATGTCCACCTCAAATTGTTTAGCAACCAAATACTTGGTTAAAGTAAAGCATTCTGGGAAATAGAGTCATGTTCCATCATGTTCCACAAAATTACAATTACAATAAATCAAACTTAATTATTTGTTCTGTGACTAGAGCTTTTAACATTCATTGCTGGGGGAAAACATATCCTTTAAATGTAATCTGTACAAGTAGTTCAAACTAATATCATTTATAATGCAATCATATCTGACATATACTGTAAAGCTTCATTGTTAAACACTTCACTTAAAATATGTATATGAGTTTCTTTGAATTTTTATTGAATTGCAATTCTGCTTCCTTTAATTCAAATTCGAATTGTAATTCTAGATCCTGTTTTTGACATCAATTCAAATTCAATTCAAATTCAAGAATTGAATTGGAATTAAGGAGTCATTCTCAATTCAATTCTGAATTTTGCACAAGCCTGAAATCAACCCCATAGTGGATCTAAGTGATCAAGGGCTTAGCACGTTCCAATTCAGCCTATTGCAAAGGTTCCGCCAGTAGTGGGCACTCAACGTAAGCAATGCAACATAAGCAATGCCGTACATCCGAGTGAACGAGACGGAGGGAAGTTAGCGAGTGAAGGGCATGACAATTTTGGACTGGAATACAGCCATGGAGTCCAGTAGTTGAGTACCAAAATGTATACTATGTATATGTATACAAATGTACAAAATGTATATAAAGGGATAGTTCACAAAAAAATGAAAATGATGTCATTTATTGTCCCTGATGTCATTTTCTTTCTCATGTGGAACACAAAATGATTTTTTGGGGAAGAATTTTGGTCATCAACGTTTCAGTGACATTGGCATATTTAAAAGAAGAAGAAAAAAAAGATTTCTCAAAATATATATATTTTTATGTTCATGAGAAGAAAGACTGTCATACAGGTTTAGAATGACATGAGAGTGAGTAAAGGATGACATAATTGTCCTTTTTGGGTGACTATCCCTTTAAGGGTTTGTTTTCTAAGTATAACTATAGTAACCTTAGCATGATTGAGTATTAGAGAGTTAAACTGTGACCAAAAAAAGAAAGCACCCTAGGTAAGTTCACAAAGATGCTCTAACACATGGGTGTTCCTGGGGATCTAACTTCTTGCAAAGTTCAGTTCCATCCCTGATCAAAACAACTAAACCAACTAGATATTCAGGAGCTCTTGACAATTACAGGAATGTGTGTTTGATCAGGGTTGGAACTGAACTCTGCAGATAGTAGATCTCAGGACTGGGTACCCCTTGTCTAACAAAATATCACTAAATATGTGAAGACACACAACTACAGTTTTACTGTGTGAGGCATGGATGATGCTTTTATCTATGCTCAAGGGGAAGAATACATTATGTGCTCACTTGTCAACAGAAACAGAGAACAGAGGTTAAAAAAGAGCTCACTTTCATCTGGAGAATTGCATCCTTGTTCACTTCTTTTTTTTTTTTCTTTTTTTTTTTCATTTTTTTTTTTTTTTTCTTATTTCCTGGAGAATTGCATCCTTGTTCACTGCTTTTTTTTTTTTCTTTTTTTTTTTACATTCTTTGTCTTTCTCTCTAATTACACTTAGTTTAATCACTCCCTGGTTATGATGAATTAAAATGATGTTTCTATTAAAATGGATGCAGGCCAAAGGTAACACATGGCAGAGACTTCTGCTTTACACACAGTCTTCTGAGAAACCCTTTTACATGGTCCAGCAATAACGGCTTGGTCCACTAATCTCTTGCCTAATGATGAGAGCGTGTAGTTTTATATTTCATCTTTTTTTATCCTGACCTTGTAAGACAACTGCGATCGAGTTGCACTTATTTATAAATTGCAAAACCAAGGACTTGGAAGGAAATTAAACGCTTATATGATATGGTCTTTGGGAAATTAGGCTAAGCTGATTATAAAACATAGAAAAGCAATTATATTTTGGAATACTTAACGGACAGGCTGATATTAGGGAATTAAGTCATTCTGATCAAGCAATGAAGCAAATCTTCTTCAAGGAAATTATTTCTTTACTTTTCACAATTAATATTTGTTAATTGCAGGAAGGGAAATTTCTACTTTCATCCTTTACACCAAAATGTGAATTTCTAGGTTTCTTGAGTGTTTTGTTATTACGTGGTTAAAATGTTTTCCCTTAAAGGGGTCATATAATGGTACATGCACTTTTACAAGTTGATTGTACTGAAATGTGTACAGGCAGTGCCTGTACACAACCATTATAAAATGATAGAAATCCATCCAGTGTTTTTTCAAAAAATCTTCTTGTACGTTTCCCCCCATCTCAAATCAAGCTGTTCGATATTGTGACGTCACAAAATCGACGCCCCTCCCACAATTGCTGATTGACAGGAGCGTTTCAACACAGACCCGCCCTTGCTCGTGAGCGAGCTGTCAATCATAGCCCGCGCGGACCGGCGCGTTCATTGTTGATAGCTGGAGCACTGTCTGTCTATGAGCAGAATGGCGGTGTTCTGTTCTTCGGTGCAATAACGAACACAGCAGTCATATTGATGTTCCTAAATCCGAACCGCTGAAGACGCAGTGGCTGAATTTTTTTCGAAGGGAATATTACTCACGATCAACGTCAATGCTTTCATGTTTGCGAGCGCGAATCATTTCACACACCAGACTGCTTAATAAACTAGGTCAGTATAAAGCTGTTTTTGCTAAGAAGCTGCTCCTGAAAAAAGGATCGGTACCAACTATTCGTGTTCCTGCTGCACCTCCAGGAGAACTGAAGTGAGTGTAACGTTTTATTAACCTTTATATTAATATTTATATTAATCTTTGCAAATCGCTCGCATGCTTCACGAATGCGGCTATTTTTACACTCAGGGTACATTACGGCATGTTTTCAATGTACGACGTTCTCAATATAATTCATAATCCCACGTTTATAATGAACAACGCGTTATGGTTATTGTGTTATTATTACAAACGGTGTCCGCACAGAACAGAGGGGCGGGGTGAGCAAAGCTCATTATCATTTAAAGACACATGCAATCAAACGGCGTGCTGAAAACAGAGCTGTTTTTGACCAGGTAAAATGAGTGTTTTCTTACAATACTAATGAAATTTAATGAAAGTATATTACAAACTTTTAATTTAGACCTAAAGAATCATATTAGCTTGTACAAAAATGGCATTATATGACCCCCTTAAGGCCTTGACACACCAAGCCGACCTAAAAGAACTAGTGGCGACAAGCTGACCATGTTGTCACCTTGCGATGGCTGTGTCTGGGCCAAAAAGCTGGACTATACACCAAAAGGATTGTAGGTGACTTCCAACTAGCATGTATGATCTGCGCACAACTGAAATGAACTAATGATATTAAGAAGAGGATCTATGACCTCTGGAAGCATCTCTTTTAATAGTTTAGTCAGTATAGGGTCTAACATACATGTTGTTGATTTAGATGATTTAACGAGTCTAGACAATTCTTCCTCTCCTAGAGCAGGACCAAACAAGCCCGAGGGGTAAAACGGGGAGTCGAGGAAAGCTGTTTTGTCAGCGTCCTTGATCTCTGTTAAAGGAGTATTTCACCCGTGGGAACATTAATCTTTATTGAAAGTGGGTCATATATGTAGTCGAAAATGTAACATAAATTTCGTATTTGGTGCATTCTTGACCGAGGAAAGACAGAAAGTAACTTTAGGGCGCATTTGTATGGAAGACAACAACTCCCACAATGCACCACATTGCACAGCTCCGTAAGCCACTCCCACTAATCCAGGAACTAGGATGGTTCACAACACAAATGTCAGTGTCCTCGTCTGATTCAGAGATTTCGTCCAGGAGAAATTGCCATTGTTGAAATTCTTTGCAGCAGACGGACTCTATCTCTGTGTCCGTAGGTGCAGAGTGAGAGCACAGGCACCACCAGTCCGCCCCAGCTTGAGCCAGTCCGGGCTCATCGTCCGCGACAGGCAGGTGTTCTGCCTCGGCTGCAGAAGCCACCTCCTGTTCCTCCATCAGCCTCAGCTGCTCTTCGCTATATTGCGGCTTCCATATCATATTGAGTACCTTCCGCCATTGTCGTAACTTCACATCTGGCTCCACAGCGCCTGTTAGCTTAGCTTCCAAACAAGATGCGGATATTGCTTTTAGTTTCTGCAAGTGAAGTCCCACCTCTGATCTGTAATAGGTCTGTAGCGTGAGTGGGTCCCGCCCCCTGGAAAAATGAGGAATGAGTGTTTGTAGTCTCAACCCCTCTACAAAGATATGGGACTTCCTGCTTGGAATGACGCAAAATTACGATTTTTACATCATTATAAGCAGGAACTGCAACACTGAAATCCGTATTTCTCCCATCTCAGGGGAAAATAAGGGAATAATGCACGACCATTCAAAAATATGACTGGGTTTTTAACGATACAAAGCTTAATGCAAATAGGTGAAGTGTTCCTTTAAGTTGAGCAAAAGGTGGCTCTCAAGGACCACCAAATTGGCCATCGTGTGCCCGATTGCCTGGGCTGTGTCTTTAGTGGCGCGCGGGCCGAGGTCAGTTGTGCTTCGCAGCTCCTTTAAGGCTGCCGGGCCTGGCAGAGCCAATACCATTTCACAATTAAAGCTGACATAACGCTTATTCTGGTGGCAAATCAATAGTTTGGCCTCGGAACACATGGAATATTTGTTCTCTTTTAATAAATTGTGATTGTAGTCGTATTTGCCTGTTATTTCCTGTGTTTTATATTATGTCTAAATACTGTAAATCAAGAAGTAAAATAAATGTAAATAAAATTGTGCTGGCGGATTAAATTGAAAACTACATGTATGTCATAATGGAAAAATTATACCACAATAAATACTTTCATCATGATGATAAAATTCCCATGCCCATTGCATCTGTGTATGATGCCAAAGGTTTCTCATTGAAAGCAATGGAGTACACTCCACATCGAAAAAAAGTGTGGCACTGAGGGGTCCTGACCAAGTGTCAATTGGCTCTTATGAGACCTACTCTATGAGTACATATGCTTTACCCATCCTTTCTTACAAAACAGTAATAACACTACAACACTTTCCTTGCCATTTTAAATATAATATCGCCTCATCAAGAATATAAAATATCTCTGCATTCAGCATTTATGCCAAACAAGTCTGATGTTCTCGGGGTTACACTTTCTGCTCTTTGTAGAAATGCTCTTTGTGACTCTCTTCCTAAGTTTAAAAAGAAGCAGTCAAAGAACTTTGAAGTGAAATTGGAAGCAGAACACAGGCAGGAATCTCTCGCCCACATTAGGCAAATGTAAATGAGACCTGTGGGAATTTAAACTGGATGAAAGGGAGATTTAATGTTTCGCTGATATCATTTATTTTTCTCCCTCTGCAGGCTCCTAATCTCCAAATGTGCGATCAGTATGAGGCTTATAGGAAGTGACAAGATCAGCTCATGAACAGATGGGCTCGATATAGCCACTCTAAACTCTGCTCTGATTGAACTGATATCTGTTGAATATCGTTGGATTATTTAAAAGTTTCCAGTTGTGTTTGACCAAAGAAAGATAAACTCAAAAGTGCAAACTCCAAAAATGGGATTTGATCATTGATGTGTCTGTGTGTGTAAGCATCAGATACTTGTGATTCTTCTTATGATTGAAGTTTTTGCCCAGTCTTCATAAACACATTTATTTAAGACCAATTTCTAATTCAGCAAGTTACATTCAATATTCAGAACAGAACAATCAATATTCCAGTTCCAGTCATTTATAATTACATTTCCAAAAATAATGACTTTTTAATTATGCATAAACTAAATTATGCAAAACACCAAAAGTCCACGTACACACTACAATGTTTGGTCAGTAACAACCATGTGTAAATATGAGTGATTCCTCTAATAGTGATGTTCTATTCTTGAACGAATCATTCTTTTAAGCGGGTAACTGTTGTGTGTTTCCTGTACAACAACGTAACTCGCTGGTTAACTACCGTAGTACGATGCATCGTTGAAGAAATCAACTAACTATACACGACTGTTTCCCGAAACCTTATTGTCGCAAATTGGTCGTTCAACCACGTTGTTTAATGTTGTCACGCGCTTGTTGGAGTAATCGAGATCGAATTAATACTAAATAATAGTTATTTTGCTTTATTTCCAGATTCAATCATCGGCTCGTTCTTATGTAGTAGACACGTTCGCACATGCGCACTCTTCAAAAACGACGCTTTAAACTCTTGACAAACGTTTGTAAAAAGTTTTTACAAAAATTGTAAAACAATTTGTATGTATTCTAAATAAAAGACACAGGTTGTACTGAATGTCAGCTTGCTTATTTTGCTCACGACAAAGATTTATTAAGTCCACATGTCATGCAAACAAGAAACTATGCTTGTAACTCGAGGGCTGTCGTTCCAACCACACAACTTTGCGATGCTGTTTGCGAATGTTTATTGGAACGATGGTTTCGGGAAACACCGACTCGTTGAACTAGGCTGGTAATGACGGAACTTGAGACCATAGTTGACTAACCATGTTTTTGGTAAATTCACCCCAGGCCGGTTCACAGAATTGAACTGAATCAAGCCTTTAGTTTTAGGTTGATAGAGCAAGATGCACATCCGAAGTAGCACACTCCTTGAGCCAATAACCATGTTCAGATGGGTTATTGAACCAAAGAACTGGTTTGAAATGAACGAATAAAAAGAAAACCAACTCAAAAAGATCCGAATGAGTCGGTTGTCCAAGTTTTCTGAGGTTCCTTGGAAAACTTTGACCGTATCGGCTCATTCGTTTTTTTAGTCGGACATGACTAAAAAGCTGACTTTCAGCTCTGCATGTAGTTTTGATTCATTCATTTCAAACCGGTTCTTTGGTTCAATTACAGTTCTGGACATGCTTATTGGCTCAATCGGTGCTCCACAAGCGTGCGCGCTACTTTGGATGTCCATCTTGAGTCATCAACCTGGAACTAAAGTTCAAATCAATTTGATTATGTGAACCTGCTCGAATGGTTACCAGCTTAAAAGAACAATTCATTGAAGAATTCAATATCACTATCAATTAAAACAGTAGTTGTGAACCAGGGTGCCGGGGCGCACTAGGGGGTCTCGGCAAACTTCCAAGGGGGCCTCAAGATGACTTAAAAATATTTAAAATAAGAGAAAGCAAGCATTAAAATAAGCCAAAACAAAGTAAAACATAACAAACAAAGAAAATCTGGGTTTTTCTTATTTTAATTCATCCCTCAACTATGATATATATTTGTCTAGTTATGCCAAGCTTTAAAATAATAATAACATTGAGTAGAAATTGGGTTATCAAGTAAAAAATTTGGAAAAGATTCAGATAGAAAATGTATACTAAATCCTTATCAAGTAAATCGAAAACTGGAGAAGTCATGGGGCCTTTGAATATTGTTTTTGACAATGGGAGGCCAAATAGGAGTCAGAAAGGCAGAGAACCACTGGTCTAAAGTATTATTGCTCAAACAACCATATTTAACTGCAGTGTGTGTACAGTATGTAGCCTATAAGACCAAGACAAAAACATAGAATTATGTATGATAACTCTGCATAGGACAGCACAAATTTAGAATCAGCAGTTTTGTTCACACCTGTGCCTTTAGGCACTGAGCGCCCTGTAGGAGCCAGCAGGAGAAACCTGGATACGGCTCAGTTTCACTCCACACCACAGTTTCATAGTCCTCAGCACCTATTCTAGACTGTATATCAGCCTTCATTAAAGATTTAGCTTGTACAACATAATTCCATTGTTTTTTTAAGCTTAGCCTCATTTTTCATTTACAGATGCAGTTACCTTTTCTAAATGCACCACAGAAAGCCTTGCAAGACGTTCTATACCAAAGCTCCATTTCTTCCATGTAAATTCTGGTTTTGTCCAATGTAGATGAGCGAAAGATTTTGTCAATTGTTTGGCTTTTACATTTATTTTATTATTTTTTTGTTGTTGTAAATGAGCAAAAGATATTCGCATTTAATTCATAATGTTCCTTGCAATTTCTTTGTAACTGTTTCTGAAATTTACTTTGGTTCTACACCAATTTTTTGTAAGCAACATTAGACTGAGTAATCCCTTCCACTATGAAATCTCATTAATCCAAAATCCCACTCCTCATAACTGTACATTAAATATTACATATCTTCTAATTGGTTGTAACTGTGTGCCATCGGACAGCACTTTCACATGCAGCATGGAAAGATAAATAGCTTGTTTTGAAATCTTATTGCATCGTGTCTGCTTAGGACATAGTGTAAGCTCTTCACAGTGATGGGCCTCTGCATGAGTCCTGCTTTGCAAATGACCATCTGGAATCTCTTCTCTCATACTGAGAGCATCAGTTAATCAAAGTTCAACACTGATTAGGGAAATCAGTCAAAAATCCATGCAAATGCACTGCCTCCTCACATTTAAGCTGTCTTCCATAGTTTGCATGACTTTGTAAACAGCACATCAAACACACTTCAAGACATGCACATAAATTAATCTGGGCGAACCAAATCAAAGCAAACAATTTCCATAAATCTTTTGTGTCCTCTGAAAATTCAGTAATTGATTATTTACAAAATGTGAGAATCTCTTCATGGGAGAGTTATAGACCTCTGTTAAGTCTCAGTTTCTTCTCTTGTATATGCTGGATAAGGGCCTTGGCTCTCTGTTCTATGTGCCGGATGAGAGATTTGAGTCCGGACACCTTTCCTCTGCTCATCCAGAATTCCTGATCCACAGATAGGGAGCGAAGAAGCATCCTCTCCAGACATCCTGACTGCAGCACTGAAACAGCAAGTTCCGGAAACCTGGCAATCAACAAATACACAGTTAAGGCCTGTTCACACGAAGAATGATAACTATAAAGATAACTAGTGGCCACACCAACACACGATATCATTCAGTTATGTCATCTGCCGTTTTAAGTGCTCCAGCTCTTTAAAGGACAAGTTCGGTATTTTACACTTAAAGCCCTGTTTTCAGATCGTTTCTGATGAAATACAATGGTTAAGATTGAAATTTGGACAAATGCTGCTGGCCCTAGAATTTTCGGTTTCTGTGGTAGCACCCCCCCACCTCCACAATGGTTGCATAGGTGCACTGGAACAATCCTTCCTAAAACGCATTAAACTTTTGTTTACAAAGACGTGAAACTCACCGAGTGGTCAGGGGTGTTCACTGATATGCTTACACAAAAATCGCTGCAAAAGATGCTTCCACTGTACCAATTACATTAGGAAAAGCTGTAACACAAAATAATGAGTGTCATACTGTGACTGTGCTAATGTAACATTTTGTAGTAATCTGTTATTATTCGTGTTACCTGCAATCTTGTAGAACTCCTCCTTGATGTGGATGAATCTTCTGTGGCCAGGGAAGGTGATAAATATGTGCACAAGAGATTTCAATGCCAGACTTACATTTCTTATTGTGCGGCAAATAGTGGCTTTATTGAGGTTTTCTGCATCACCGACAGAATACAGAAACATGCCACTTGCAAAGAATCGCAGTGCTACGCAGACCATCTGTGGGACAGTGAGAGCATGGCTCCGTGCTGTCCTGTGCTGTATGTTTGGACCCAGCAGCCTACACAAATATCTGATGCCATCACTTGAGAATCTGTACCTCTCAGTCAGATATTCGTCTGAAAAGGCCAATGGGTCTGCCCTATCTCGGAAGACTCTTTCATGCCTGAATGCTCGTCTGAGTATTAAAACTTCCTCATCAACTACATCATTCAACAAAGGGCAAGCCATTGTGAATAGGAAACACACAAATCTTTAGTCTATATATAGGCTACTACATATTGACCTCGTTACGGACTTAATTGAAACCACATTTGCAACTTCATGAGCCATTTCTTATCTCATCAACTGCAATAAAATATGATATATTGATATTTTTTCTCATTCAACCGTACATTTCTACTCTATACTTGCATATATAGAATACATAGTCTATATTCTATTTCTCATATTGTATAGTATAGTTCTTTTGCACTGTGTTGGCATTCATTGTGGACAGCAAAGTAATAATTGCTCAGGAAAATCTGCTTTCCTCACTGGGTGTATGACAATAAACGCTTTAAATCTCGAATAATATATATATTCATCAAACCTCTGACAGCGAAATTAACAGCAGTTTTCAATAATAACTAAAATAACAGTACGCATACTTAGTGAATGACAGTATATCTAGTATTTTAATGCAGGACCATGAAGTGACTAAAACACATTAATATCTTGTAGGATTTAGGGAGGAACTAGCGGATAAATCACTAGGATTAATCTTAGCCTGGTTGTTAGCCTGCTCCGGAGCTAGCTGCAAAGTGTAAATCTCCATAGTGTCACAGTGTCTGGTTTGTGTTCCCTGGGTCACCACTAGATGTCCTCCTTCCCCACGGTGTCTGTCACATTCTTGAACTACATTCCCCATGATCCTTGTTTCCTCATTGCACTCAGCTGTCCCTTGTCACTAATCATTGCACTCAGCCTATTCCCCATTAGCATTGTCATTTCCCTGTGTATATAAGCCTGTCTGTTTTAGTGTTTGTCACGGAGTCGTTGTTAGATGTCACACCAGGGGCGTCAGTTTGTTTTGAAAAGTGGTGGGGACAAAAGATCAGATGAAAAAACATTACAGCAGGACGGGAAAAATATTGAATAACGGCGCATCAAAAATGGGCATAGCGTAGGCCAGTCAACAACAGGAAAATACTCAGCATAAAACCCTCTACAATGTCGACTGCACCTGTAACAGTCCCTGCAACACCAGCTCAACCGAACAGTGCCAAAGCACCATACTGTAGAAAACAGCAGCGCTAGTCAATGATTACAATGAAATTCATTACATATGTTAAAGAAAACACACCATAAGCATACAACGCAACATATCTGCATCAAATAACCCCAGATAAAATTAAAACAATGTGGGATTTGCAACCAACATAGAATGCAGTGCAGTTAGAGAACAAATCCACAAAATGTGAAATCCTCCTCTGCCATCGCACATCGCAGCGTAACCAATATAAAGTGCCGTGATAAATACTGTCATTATGTATGCCACAAAAAACCCCACACTAAAATCCAAACTATTTTAAAACTATAAGATGGCACGCAGGCCCTCTCTCTCACGCACGCACACGCACGCACGCGCACACACACACACACACACACACACACACACACACACACACACACACTGTAAAAAAAAAAATACATCCCCAAGTCAAAACCTTCTAGTGACTGGTTACATCTAAATTTTTAAATTAGTCTGACGTATTATTTCTCATTGAGCCAATGTTAACAGACTATTGCAACAAGAATTTCACTTGGGCCAATAAAAAAATGTAGATGTTATCGGTCACTTGAAATTTTTGATTTGGGAGGGTTCGAAATTTTTACAGTGTATATGTGATAATTTTAAATACAATTTTAGAAGAAAATGTTTTTTTGTTGAGAATTTCTTTTAAAAATTTTGTAATGCAATTTTATTTTCTCATTAGGATGAATTTCTTATTTTGTAACATTCAACTGTTTAGATAAAAACATATGTTTAGATAAAAATGCCTGCATGTTAAATAAATTAATATAAAAATAAATGCTTCACTTACTGCTGTAGCTTCAATTTCTGTCTACAGCAGCTGTATGTTATATTACGCAAATATTTATTGTATTAAAGGAATAGTTCACTGTAAAAAGATAATTCTGTCATCCTCAAGTTGTTTCAAACATACTTTAGTTTCTTTCTTCTGTTGAACACAAAAAAATATGTTTTGAAGAATGTTGATGTTGACGGACCCATTGACTTCCATTGTATTTTTTTCCTACTATGGAAGTCAATGGGGTCCATCAACTGTCTGGTTACCGACAAGGCCAAAGGGTATGTGGAGATCCCACAGGTGGAGTGTGAAGTTATGCCCGCAAAGTGCTGCCACCTGGCGGGTCGTCTGCGCCACCCATCCAAGGCCTGTAAGTTCTCGGCTGCTCTCGTGGCCAAAGGCTTACAGTGACGGTAGGGTTAGGATAGGATTGGAATTATGAGTAGGTTGGATTAGCGCAATACAGTGCCTTATAGGGTCACAGATTCGGCACAAGTTGCTGATTACTGATACTATGTAGGCCTATTGCTGTGATCTGTTTCAGGCTTGCCATCTCATAAAAAATGTTATATGAATTTATTCTAATAACATTTTAGAAAATACATTCTAATATCTAATAAGTACATCATGGAGATTTAGACCTAAAACTGCAATGGAAAGACATTTACCGAATAAATCCCTCGATGTGCAACAATAAACTCGGGCCAGTTGTTCAAAAAGTTTCATCTGGATCAGAATGATCTGGATTTGGAAATCCCATGTTCTGCTTTCCAGGATCAGGTCATCCATATTATTTTTGGGCCGGTTTTACAAAGCAAAATTGGATTGGATCACCATGATCCAGATACACACTTTTTCAGATTACCAAATCTGAATCTCCACATTGGGAAATATGGTTGGATGGTTTTGCATTCTCTTTTAGAAAAAAAAAAACCCATTTTTAAGATTTGATCCAATCCGATCTGGTCAGATTACTTTTGAACAGCTGGCCCCTGGTGACTTTGGTTCAGCAGAGACTGTGATTGGATAACTGCACTAACCAGCAGACAAATGCAATTCCACAATCACAAATGTTGGTTTGGTGGACCTCTGAGACGTCTGAGTCACCAGTCTGTCTGTCACAAGTCTGTCACCAGAATGATTTGGTTTAATTCCCTCCAGAAGCGTCTCACATGGTTGCGTTCATAAGAGAATATGACAGCGTTTATTGGGTTTCATCTTACACTCTGAGATGCAACTCATTTATGATAGAGGGAAAAAGAGCTGATTGAAGAAACTTTTTGTACTAATATTTTGTGCCAGTATCCCAGGAAGTGACAATTTTGTTCTCTTGAACACATGGGATGGAAACGCTGCTTTCCCTTTTAGTTGGTCATGTTCAACATACGTCTACGTGCTGATGTATTGGGATCGCGTCAGAGAGCCCCAATCATCTTCGGGTGTAAACAGAATGAACCAATGCATATTGGCAGGCAAGATTTGCATCTCGCGCTCTGCCCCGCAGCGCGGGTATAAATAGGAAGCAGATGCTCGCACCATTTGTTTTTCGCTGAGGAGCAGATCGTCTTTATATCGATGTCTCTGAAGAGTGTTGGTGTATTCAACGAGCGAGTGTGTCGGTGATCGCAAACTTAACTTCTGAGCTCTCAACTGCTGTTTTAACAGCATTCTTTGTGTTTGTTTGTTGACGGTTGGTTAGAGGGTGAAGAAGTGAGTGCTTCACTGGTACAGGCTGCACCATCTACCTGTCAGTGTCGGCGCGGTCATTCCCCTGTGTGCTCCGGCACTGGTAAAGAGTAGCCGTCCTATAGACAGCTGGTCTAGATGCAACTGTGGATGTGCTTTTCAATATTACCCTGCATAGCTTATTTTGAGCAGTTTGCAATTTATTTTTGGTTCGTTTAGTACTAAGCCTACCACTAAACCAAAATGTTGCAGAATAATCATAGTGTGCCTGCACTAATGCTCCAGCTAACATTTTTAAATAGTATTTAGAAAAGCCGCCTGTCTTGTTAAAAATGTTATCCTATTACATATTTTAGAATGAACTAAAACAGCCATATTTTCTCCTGTCAATTTATTATTTAATACACATCCCAGATACTTTACTTCATGTTTTGGTGTGATGATCAATTCACTAACCTTTACCTCTAATCTGGAGCTTTATTTATTTTATTTTATTTAGCAGCCGAACCAAATAATATAGATTTGGTTTTTCCAAAGTGTAAAAAAAGCTTATTATTAATAAACCATTTAGAGACCCTTTCAATCTCTCTACTTAACTCATTGTCAACTTTTTCTTTCCTTTCATGAAAAACAATGGGTGCCTCATTGACAGATATTTGTAGAGATGTGGGTTGGGCGACAGTAAACACGTTCAGTTTATATAGCCTAGAGTGTCGAGCCGGTAGCTCTCTTCGCATAGAAGCCAGTCAACACCGTAAACCCCGCTCAAAGTACCATTGCACCATTCCCCTCCTATGGACTGGATACGTCCGCCATTCTTGCTCCAGTAGAGTTTCTCATTAGCCGAACCCTGTGAGTTCCTCCATACCCCTCGGCAATGGACGTGGCGGAGCGTCCGAGCCAGGCCTAAAACTCGTATGCATTGGTGGAACCTGTGCTAGGCTGGGTCCCATATGTTGTGATCCCTACGAGGGATGAGGTGCATTCTGAGATGCACAAAGATGCCTTTGAAGACAATTCTGGCATAAATACATATTATGATCATATTTGTCCTTGATGAGATGATGATCTGATGACGTTTGGTGTCCTGACTGTGTTTCTGATGAGTTTGTGTTCAGGATTAGATTCTTCAGCTTTAGTAGTTTTCCAGCACACACAGACTAACCCAGTGAACTCTTTCTACACGTTTGTTAACACAGACTCCATCATCAACCCCACCACAACTGTTACAGACAACGACTACATGGATGCATAAATAATCACAAGACTTTCTGAAGAGAGAAGAGCAGACCTGAAGACCCATTGACTTCCATTGTATTTTTTTCCTACTATGGAAGTCAATGGGGTCCATCAACTGTCTGGTTACCGACAAGGCCAAAGGGTATGTGGAGATCCCACAGGTGGAGTGTGAAGTTATGCCCGCAAAGTGCTGCCACCTGGCGGGGTCGTCTGCGCCACCCATCCAAGGCCTGTAAGTTCTCGGCTGCTCTCGTGGCCAAAGGCTTACAGTGACGGTAGGGTTAGGATAGGATTGGAATTATGAGTAGGTTGGATTAGCGCAATACAGTGCCTTATAGGGTCACAGATTCGGCACAAGTTGCTGATTACTGATACTATGTAGGCCTATTGCTGTGATCTGTTTCAGGCTTGCCATCTCATAAAAAATGTTATATGAATTTATTCTAATAACATTTTAGAAAATACATTCTAATATCTAATAAGTACATCATGGAGATTTAGACAAACGATGGAGTGATGAGGAGCATGGATGACGTAGAATTTGATAAACTCCGAGTGCAGGGATCCAATTTGCATCTTGACTTCTTCGGTAACACGGTGAATCTTCCCCTCACCTAGGGGTCGTCCATCTAGCGCCTCCACTGGCAGTTATGAAGGACAGGGATTCAGTTGGAGTTTATACTGCACAGCAAATTTGTGAGATATGAAGTTCCCAGGTGCTCCTGAGTCTATTAGAGCAGTGGTAGAGATGGTTTTACCCTGAACAAGCAGCTGGACAGGTAGAGTGAAAGTGGATAATTGTTACGACCTGAGCTTAGCTTGTTTTCTATTGCTCTGTTCCTTTTCTCTTTCTTGTTTTCTCTAATTTCAAACAGGTTATCCAATCATGGGAAGTGTGAGATTTGGCATTCAACCTTACCGGTGGAGGGTTGGTGATGGGCGAACTGGGCAGGTAAATTTCATACGTCCAGACTGACCACATACAAACTGTTTCCTGGGAGTAGCGAAGAGGTGCTCGGTTTGAACATCGGGAGCGAATTAGATTGTCAACTTGAATGGCAAGATCGATGTATTCATTCAAGTTTCTACCTTCATCCCGGCAGGCTAACTCAGATTGCAATTCAACAGTTAATCCTTTCCTGAAGAGAGTTTTAAGTGTATCTTCCACCCAGTTAGTTTGAGCGGCGAGTGTGCGAAAGGTGAGTGCATATTCGGCCGTTGTTCCTCTCCTCTGGGAGAGATTTAGCAGTTGTTCGCCAGCACTTCCTCTTTCAGTGGGGTGTTGGAACACATGACGAAACTGTTGAAGGAAAGCCTCAAAGGATGTAAATGAAGACCCATCTAGCCCCCAGACAGCGGTAGCCCACTCTAATGCTTTTCCTGTGAGTAGTGAACAGAGAAATGCAATTCGGCTGGAATCATTAGAATAGAACGATGGTTGTTGATCTATGAAGAGCGTACATTGAAGCAGGAAACCTTTACATTTAGTTGAAGTACTGTCAAATTTCTCAGGGAAGGCTAGTCGAGGATTAACTGGTGTACTCACGATGGGTGGCGACTGGCGAAGCTTCTTGAGGTTGCATGGAGGGTATGTTTGCTGTTAACGCACTGAGACTTTGTAGACCCTTGACAAGTTCCTCTGTAAGCGTCGTTAGATGGTTCAGCTGATGATGATGTAACGCTAGTTGTGAGGCTTGAGCTGACAGTTCCGTGGACAGTTGCATAACCGCTGCTGGATCGGTTTTTGGCGAAGTCTTATGTAGCGAAGCACCAGACTCAGTTGGATCCATTTGCAGCTTTATTAAGAATAGTCGTACAGGCAGGGTCAGTAACAGCAAACAGGGCAATGGAGAGAACATACGAGAAACAGGCAGAGGTCAGTGCAGGCAGCAATAATTAGGGATGGCTGACGCGAAACAGTCGTTCCGAAGCTTTGAGAGATCCCGAAGCGCAGATGTTTCGAAACACTGATCCGAAGCGTGATTCAAAACACCCATGTCACGTGACTATGGCCAAACGAAGCCTCGAAGTGTTTCACGAAGTGTCTCATCAGGTGTCGTCCGCCGAATCAGCGTTTGATTGACACGGTCGGGAACAGACCACACAATCGCACATCTGTATAAAAGTGAAATCAACGCATACTGACCTCGTGGGTTTTTGTGAGAGGAGTTTGATTTTGAGATAGCGGATTTTTGGTGATATAGTGACATAGTGCGATTTGATTAGTTATAGGCTATTTAGGCTTACATTTAAATTTACACAACACATTGACTGATAGGCTAGAGACAGACAGAGTATACATATAGTGACAAATTAATAGATACATAGATATAAATATATATAGACAGCTAGATTAATAGATAGATACATATATAGATAGATTACAGATACATATATAAATACATATATTATAGATCGATACATATATAGATACATAGATTATAGATACATATCTAGATACATAGATCGATTCATATATAGATAGATAGATTTGGATAGATAGATAAAATGGAGGCTCCCCAGAAGAGATGCCGTACATCAGTGGTGTGGGAGCATTTCCATTTAGAAACCCCAAATAAAGTGAGATGTGTGTATTGTGATCAGCAGCTAGCCTACTGCAACAATACATCATCCATGATGCGCCATTTGAGGAGCACTCATCCTGCCATTTTGCAGGGTGCAGAGGATGGCATTATTCTTTGAACATTACATTCAAATGTTTTCTTTAAAACATTAACCAAACTTGTAGGGAATGTTAGCCAAAGTTCTGAGAGCGTTCCCTGCTTTTTTTTATTTTGCTTTGATTACAAGGATAGTTCAGTTTGTTTCTTTTTGTTTGCGCTGGGTTGTTTTGAATATCTTTTTTGGTGATTTTGGTTTCTTTTGCTAACAGTGAGTTTATTTTGTTGTTAATTACTTCTGTATTGTGTTATTCTTTGTGGTTATTTTTTTCTGTTGATGTGGTTTTGATCTATTTTGCAGCTTTACCATATTACTAAGATGTTTTCCCCCCCTTTTCCTGGTAATGTATTTTATTTTAAAGGGTTTATTCCCCCTTCAAGTTTTTGCTGTGTACCTTTGAGGAGAACATTCTGGGAACCAAAATAAAACCACTGAAAACATTATTAGAACTGCATGATAATGTTCTCAGAACATTTTTAGAACAAAAAAAATTCTATCTGCTTTAAAATGCAGTAAATAGTGTTTATGACAAGAGAAATGAGTGAGAATTGAGTTTTCCCTGGTTGTTGTTTTAGAATTGTGGTCGCAAACAAAATTCTATCGCAGAATAAGAGACAAACATTTCCAATTGTCCTTGAGGTTTATTTTCTTGCCAGCAGTCGTTTATACAGAGTGGCTGAAGAGTGTGACAAAGGGAGGGCATCCTTCTTCTTTTATAGTCTCGACTCGCAGAATGTTATCTTTCCAGGCCAATGATGGTATTTCAACCATATGTGGAACATTCTTAGATTTGTTCATTATATCATATCCTTGAGTGGAGGCCCTCCTGTCACGTACCAACACTCTTTACCATTCCAATCCAATTCTAGAATAAGGTTTGTGTGTGTGCTCTTTTACTGTCATATGATGGTCACACACATCTTAAAGATCAAATTTCTTTCACAGGATATTAAGCCATGTTAAGCGTTTTAATGTCCCCTGACTCATGAGAACATTATTGTCATTTACTTGTTTATTTTCTTGGTTGTTTGCATTAACAGATTCACAGTATTTCCTTCCCTGTAAAAATCTAGTTTTTGTTTAAAATGTTCATTTCATTTGATGTTATTTTGGTTTTTGCTTTTATTATATTCAACTCTGCACATTAATCTTAACACATGCAAATGACAAGTACCAGTCTAGCACAGGAAATGTGAAGGAGAAGAACTGAAGAGTGAAACTGAGCCAGAGCAAGAAAAATAGTTTGAGGCACGATGAAGCTCCTTTTTCAGTACCTTTTGCTTTTTGTAATGTGAGCTTTACGTAAGTACATTATTTTCTCCCATGTTTTATTTTTAACTTAAAGTGTACAGGGAATGCATCACTTTTACACATTTATAATGAACTATTGTAATTGTCACTTTTTTATACAGAGAAATGTCAGACAACAGAAGAGTACATCCTGAATGATTCGCTGTGAGTAATGTTATTAAGGATCAAAATTCTGTTGTTGTGATGTTTTTCAATTGAATTAAATTGAATTAGAGTTGTTGTTTTTTTAAAGTAAATACTGTATATAGCTGCTGAAACTAAATTGATTTTTTTTCTGTCAGCCCTGCTGATCTAGCATAGACAAATAATTTTACATTGTATTTGTTTTTTCTTTATTGGACAGCGCTTTTACGACATGGAAAGTGGTTATATCCCTGACAAAGGTATGTAACTACGATCTGTTTTTAATTTTTTTTTATTTTTTATGGAAAGAGCTTAGTTGAAGTGTGAAATGAAATTGAAGTGATTCAGCCATTAAATCTGATGTCTATGTTTAATCAAATTAAACACTAGATTTAATTTAAAAGCAACATTAATCACTTTCCTCATTACAACATCATTGTCTGTCTGGCTTCCTACTGACACATGGTTATTGATTATTAAAGTTACAACTATTATTCCAAAGTGCCAACACATATTAGGAGTTCTGTGAAAGTTGCAAATTTTGTTCATTTTATTTCAGCTGCATACATTTTTAGCATGTTCATGTTTCACCGGCATGTTTTTGTTTCAGATCTCTCGGTGCCGAAGATCACAGTGTATCGACAGGTGGAGGACAGAGAGCATGTGATAGTGCTGTGCGAGTCTGACATGACATTTAACCTTTTTTTCGAGTCTTCCACACTGTCTGTAGAGAGTGAACTGAAATACACCATGAAAAGACTCACAAGCTCTCCGTGTTCATGTGTGTATATGGTCACTGTGAGTCCACCTGCTTCCTTCACCTGTAAGCGTGAGATTCATTCTAATGGAGAATCCAAGAACCTGAGCAGCCAGACCTACACTTACGGTATGTCAGGTAATTTGTATATGCTTGTATTTTCATATTTTGTTCAAACACACACATTTCACTCAACAAGATGCTCCACCACGACATTGATTGTAATCCATCACATTTTAAATGACAATTCAGTTTTGCTTTGACATGCTTTTGAACATGATGATGGAGGAGATCCAGTCAGATGATTGTCAAATTTAATTTCTTAACAGACAATCAAATAATAAATGAAGAGTAAATTTAATTCATCCATAATCAGTATTAAAAGTTTAAAAAGAAACATACAATTAACAGTTAAAATTACTTCTAATATTTATTTAAGTAAAAAATTAACATAAAGATAATTAATTGAGAGATCTCTCTTTGAACAGACGGGTTGCAAAGGAGCAAGGTCTGAGTCCAAGGTATAGACTGACCTGTACAGAAATTGATTTCCCTATTATACAGTATTACAGTTGCTTATTATTATTATTATTATATCGGAACAGAGCTAAGTTCCTCTTTTCATATTGCATCGAAGCACATACTACACAAGACTCAAACATTTTCACACTCTGAGGTGTTAGCGCGTACACTTCAAGACGTTTAGCTAAGATAAGATTCGTTTACCACTTTACTCTGAGACATTCAAGCATTTCTGTCTATCGGAAACTTTTGCCCTCATCTAAACAGCAAGTACAAATGTTCAACCAAAGTCAATCAGCTACATTTGAGGCATAAAGATTAATGAAAGAAAAGCATTAAACATACATGTCAAATGATATAAATGATAACATAAAACATTTGATCATAATGATAAAACATAAGCAAGAAATTAAAAAAATATATATTTTCTGATTCATTAGAACAATGCCAAATTTACATAAATTCATAATTAGCCATTTAAATATATTAACAGTACGGCTGATCTCTGTGTATATTTCAGTGCATTCATCTTTGTTCCTGTTTTTCTGTTTGCATTTCCATGCAGTCTTGGATAATCATGAGGAAGGAGTATCTTTATTCTACATCTGCTTTTCCTCCTTCATTGCTGTTGGTCTCTTCATCATGACTGTGGCAGTGATCGTGACCACCATCAGGAGTAAAGCTAAAGGTGTGTGTTTTACCAATGTAACAGTTTACTTATTTAAATATTATATATATAGTTTATATATAGTTTTCTGAGCTGAAGATGAAGTCAATGAACAAGTTTCTCTTCCTCAATCTTATTGCTGATGACTAATGGCATCACGTATCAGGCCTACAGTCAGAGCTCAATATAGTTTCCTGCAAGTGTTTCTTAAAATCTCACACCAGTTGTTGCAACGCTATCTCACGGCACGACCAATTCGCACGAATTCATACGAGCGACTAAAAGGTGGCTAATTCCTACGACCTCACTGATTTGTCTAAACCCACGTGATGGGTAGGTTAGGCGTTGTTGATGTGACGTGCATTCTGACATGCAATGCTTTTGAAGACAACTCTGGCATAAATGCATACTATAATCACATTTGTCCTTGATGAGATGATGATCTGATGAGGTTTAGTGTCCTGACTGTGTTTCTGATGAGTTTGTGTTCAGGATTAGATTCTTCAGCTTGAGTTGTTTTCCAGCACACACAGACTAACCCAGTGAACTCTTTCTACACGTTTGTTAACACAGACTCCATCATCAACCCCACCACAACTGTTACAGACAACGACTACATGGATGCATAAATAATCACAAGACTTTCTGAAGAGAGAAGAGCAGACCTGAAGAGGAGAAATAAACTTCTACTGTATATTTACATTTTACATTTAATGCATTCTACCGAGAGCCTCTCTTCCGTTCTATGACACATGAAATGAATGCTTATACAATGTTCAGGATAATGCAGAAAGAGCTATTCTGTACTGTACTGTAATGTCAATTTATCATGCAATGAAAAGGGATTCATTTAAACTGTAGTCTCACATTGCTAGATCTACAGTAGGTCTACATGCAAAATTGTCCTCGTAAACACAGTCGCTTATGGCTTATGGCTTATGGCTTAAGTGAACGTAAAAAATTGAGAAAGAAAACGGATGCATATCATTATATTGGATCTATGCATTCCATGCTGTCTGTGTCATTAATGTTAATCAAACAACAAAATTCAGGAAATTCCTTTTGTAGCTTTAACAAAGATCATACAGTGAAGATGAAGTGTTATTTCAAATTTGTAAATTTTTGTACCTGAATACTTTAGTCTTGCCTGAAAAACATAAAGCACTGTTTATTTCATTTGTATCTTTGTCCTATTGTATTTATCTATGGTTGTAATTTGTTTATAATTTTCTACCTAGATTCACTCCCTTACAAAATCATCCCAATCATTCTACAATGATTAATTCTTTACAAATAAAGCTGTTCAAGTCATCTGGTGAAGTTGTTTTTTATTTTGCAATATATATATATAGCAGAAAAACGAAATATTGCAAATATCGTGCAGTTGCAAGAGCAGCACAAAGAATTTCAATATATTTCCCAAGTCGTTCCTGTTACGTATAAGCACAACATAGAAAATGTTTAGGTTCAGAAGACTTGCCTTTTTCTCTCCTTGCATTCTGCAGATATCTTAATCCTTTTAGGCCCTTCTTTCTCTTCACAAACTTCATCTGTTAGATAAAAATACTCTGGATATTAATACTTAGATTTATTTTTTGCTATTTCAATTTTCATATTTACTTGAAATTAATTTGTTTCTCATTATAATTTTACAATTCCTTATTTAAATTTGATCTCTGATATCCTTTGCTCTTCTGCCTGGACCACATACTACATCAAGAATGAACCTGCTTTATGTCCTTTCATTGGTCTTTTGGTCAGCTTTCAGTAAGTAGATCACATTTCCTTTGCCTCAGATTTTGTCTGTCTACTGTAAAGATAGGAGTCCATTGAATTGTTGCTGTGTTTGAGATTCATCTGATGCATGGTATAAATTACTATATACAACGGCAGATGCATCATCAAATGACTTTGATCTATAAATTTTTTATCAGTATTCATCTGAAAAAATGTTTTAAAGGCCAATGATATAGAAGTCAGTTTAATTTTTCCTTTTTTTTTATTTTTTTTATAATGCCATCTAATACATGCGACCCTGATTACCTTTCAATGACAGGTGAATCATCTAATGACTTTAATCTACATATTTTACTGCCCCTGTTCTTTGTTAGCACTATTTAAAATGGAGACGAACCTTGAAATATCAGTTGCTCTATAACGTGTTGAAACAACCTTGAAATATCAGTTGCTCTATAACAGTGTTGAAACTTTTTTTTTTAAAACATTGTTAATTGAATTAAAGCTCAAATAAAATATAAATATTAGATGAACAATTGTAAAGGACTAACTGAAATGTTCGCAACTAACTGAAATAAATCTATGTTGAAGTAGTAAAATTACTAACTGGAAAAAAACGAATACTGAATACAATTTATTTTTTAAAACATGCAATTTCTAAAAAGTTATACTACGATTAAAATGAAAACAAAGCACTTCAAAATATTAATAGCATTATACTACAACGCTCTATAATACAGCAATGTCAGTTATTTTTAAGGTAAAATTAGATCAAATTTGGAATGTCAGTGATATAAGCTGAACTATATGAACTTTATAATCATAAAACTATCTGAGCTGTGTTTTGTGTCTCTTTGTATATTCGGAGGCAGCACTAATTCCCTACGGGTATAGTAACGCATGTAATTGAGCACATTTAGGGATGAAAATTGGAGGTGGGGTCTGGAGAGTGAATTTGAAGGAGTGATGATGGTAGGGGAGACCGGGGACAGTTGCAACAGGGGATGGTTGCAACATGTCATTTTTCTCCAATCAGAAACAAGCTAGAGTGATGACACTCATACTGCACATGCACAGTTAGACCCTCCCCCCACTAAGAAGACAGTAGACATATTCAACATCTGCTGCTGCATTTATTGAACAAAACTTGTTTTGGAGGTATGAAAGTAAATTTTTTCATGAGATATATTTTTGTCATACTGTCCTGAAATTTTGTATGAATTAATCAAAACTTACTTCGTTTGAATTATTGTTTTGTTGACTTCTAAGTGACATGGTTAGCATGTGTCAAAGTCAGTGTGTCTAGCAGGCGTATGATGTTCTGTCATGGCTGATAGGGTTGGGGACGGTTGCAACATGTTATAAATTGCATGTTTAATAAAAGTTTGTTGCATTGCAAATTGTTCAATTCTTCCTGTCTGACACTGAAATATGGAGAGATTGAATAGCATCTGTAACTCCTGCACACTGAATCTATGTAGGCCTATGTTCTACACATGAACAAACAAAACTCAATAACTGTTATTTGATAAATATGACTAAATAAATAAATAATAGGCTACAATAATATTATTGAAATAAATAATACTATAATATTATAGTAGGCCTAAAACAGTTAATATTTTCTGAATTCTTTGCTCATTGAGACAAAAAGCTTAAGTTAATGAATGAATTTAAGGTATTTTTAACATGTTGCAACCGTCCCTGGGTTGTGTTGCAACTGTCCCCTGGTCGGGGTCAGTTACAACATCTGACTTCTTCCATTCAAATAAATACTGTGAACGATATGTCATATATAATCATCTTTAAATGGTATGGGTAATTAGCAGACAGATGCAAGTTTAATATATACAAATTTGGTTGGTCTAGTCCAAATAGTCTTTGAGTAATTGAGAGAAATGCAAAAAGTGTTGCAGCTGTCCCCGGTCTCCCCTACACACCCAACTTAGAAACCGAAAAAAAAACGTATGATGAAAAAATTGACTTGCATGGTTTCGAAACACTCTTTGTCCAGAATCTTCATGAAATCTTATCAAACCTTTCCACAAAATCGCGAGAGACTGTCTTGGCAGCGAGAGAAAATAAGCGGAAACACAACCTTGACCCTGACTAACTATGTAAAAGGTCCGTGTTACATTTAACCCCATGTTAGGTTGTGCCCAGCGCTCCCCTACACACTGTTTTCTACGCTTACAATCCACAAATACAAAAAAAATCATGATGTATAATTTAATGAACAAATAAATGCTAAAACATTTGTATTGAGATTGTATTTAGTAGCAATCAGCCTTAAATCGCAAGAGCATTAAGAAAGTCAAAGACATGTTCCAATTTTTTGCATTATGAAGCAGCGTCTACTCAGGAAACCACCTGTGTTACATTTAATAAGTAATATACATTTTTCTCAACTTGAACTCGTAATGGAATGTGCTGCATTTTACAGTGTCTGATATGATTTTTCATATATCCAGACAGTACCAGCTCCTTCCTTATCTACAACAAGGACCACAACAAATGTGTGTATGCCGGGAGTGCTACTGTAGTGCTGACTGCGCCGTGCGACGCATCTTTCACAGCTCAGCATTTCCAATGGATTTCCTCTTCACGAATCATCAGCCTCTCTTTTAGTCTCTGCTTGGGGGCCGAGAAGATCGAAGACAGGTCCAAAGTTATCCTTCTGCCCTGCAATGAACGAACCCCGGACAAACCTGGGAATGTAAAGATGAGACCTTGTTTGGATTGAAGGGATATCACTGCACTTGAAATATGGAGATTATGATGAGCCAAATATGATGCTGTTTAATGGAACAGGTGTTTGGAGTCTCTGGCGGATTTATGGGACCGATGGAGATTTGTGTTCTCGTGGATATCAAGGTTTGACCAAAACAGCCATTAAGACCTTTATAATAATGGCTGCCAGAATGTTAAATTCATATCCAATATGCCTATTGTGAATTTCCCTGTATGATGTTAGCATCTGTTTAACTAGGTGAAAGACTTCTGTTTCCCTTAGTCATGTACATTTTTCAGATCATCAATTCCTTCATTTATTCTAAATTAAACTTAAACCCCTATATTTCATTTGTTTTTGTTCTGCAGAGATGGCTAGTGATCCAAATGGGAAACCATGCCATTTCCCTTTTAAGTTTGGTGACAAGTGGTACGCTGATTGCACTGTGGATGGCAGGGAAGATGGTCTGCTGTGGTGTTCCACAGGAAATTCAGTTCAAGTACGGAACAGTGGGGCTTCTGCCACCCAATAAGTAAGACAACACAACTATTCACTACAGAAACATCTCTATTTAATACTTAAGAACCATAGGCACTTTCTATAGCAGTGGTTCTCAACCAACCTCAACCTCAAGATGACATACAATGATTATAAATAAGATAAAACAAGCGTTCATAATATGTATTTTAATAAAGTTAGCTGAATCAAAGTGGTGGATATTTTGTGGTGCTGTAAGGCTGTTTTGAATGAAGCCTTAATTGTTTAAATTTAGTTTAGAGAAATGTGTAGCATTTGGGGAAAAATATTCTACAAAGCAGGGAATAAATTGGCATAATGACTTTAAATTAGTGACATAATTAAGGGCCAAGCACTGAAGGTGTGAAGCACCTATTGTTTCCATTAGAGTTATTTTCCTCCATCAGATCCTGTTAATGGTATGGCAAACACTGCCTGTGTGAGTTTAGTCAAATGGCTGTTTTGGGAGTGCTTACGGCAATACAGAACCTTGAATGGTTTAAATTAATAGGTAAAATTGGAAGAAAAAATCTGTTTAGTAGAGACATCAGTAGCAGTGATGATACTTGCCTTATATTACTTAGTAAAAAGATGCCATTCAACACACATTTGAAATAAAAAAGTCTTCAGTTGTTTTTAACGTTAATTCATGCTGGTGTGTTTTATTTCAGATGCCCCAGTGCCCAGCATCACAGTGTATGAGCAGATGCAGGACAGAGAGCACGTGATAGTGATGTGTTCATTTGGCTGGAGGTTCACTAAGAGCTCTTTCCAGCTGTCAGTGGCGGGGGAACACAACTACACACTGAAGAACCCACTGTGTTATTCAAATGAAAAGTGTGTGTTTGATGTGAAAGTGAGTCCACCTGTTTCCTTCACCTGTGTGCATGAGATTAATTCTGCGGTGAACCGTCAGAGTGAGACTTACACAGATCATCATGAGGAAGGAGTATCTTTATTCTACATCTGCTATTCCTCCTGCATTGCTATTGCTCTCGTCATCATGACTGTGGCAGTGATCGTGACCACCATCAGGAGCAAATAAAGGTGGTGTGTTAACCAGTTACTCACAGTCAGATCAAAATCTATAAATGAAAATAATGAAAATGCATTCACAATGTGCTGAGAGCATATCTAAATGCTTTGTTATGCAATTAATTTTATTTCCTTATTTCCTTAAAAAAAGCTCAAAGACTAACATGCAGCCGTGGTTTTCTGAGCTGAAGATGCAAGTTTCTCTTCCTCAATCTTATTTCTGATGACAAGAATGGCATAACATATGCCTTCAGATCTCAATATTGATTCCGTATGTGTTTCTATATTAAAATCTCACAGTTGTTGGTGAGAAAAAACTTTTCAGAATTTGCAGTGTATAGTCTGTGTGCAGTGCAACAGCAAAGAGCTTATTTACATTTTAGACAAGTCAAGTTGTGATACACAACAGACCACATTTGTGCTTCAATATAACAGACTCATTCATTCCCACTGGTTTTCTTTATTCTGGGGTTTGAATTTTCATTTTTGGGTGAACAATCCCTTTAATGTTGACAGCCCAATTGTATTACATGATTAGAAAAAAATGTTAATTTGTTGATTTTTCTTTTATATTTTACGTGATATAATTTTAGAACTGTGTATTGCAGCAATTTTATTTTCTCATTAGGATGAATTGCTTATGATGTAACATTCCTTATTTGTATGTTTAGATAAAATTGTCTTTAAATTAATTCATATAAAAATAAATGCTTCACTTACTGCTGTGGCTTTAATTTCTGTCTATATCAGTGACTATATCATCTTTATATTGTCTAAAGTACAAAATATTATATTTGTCCCAATTTCCAATAATTATATGTTCCAGTTCTCGTTTCTAACTATATCCAGCTAGTTTTCTGTGGCTTAATATTGCCATAAGAGATTCGTTTGAATCCTCTATATGCTTCAGTTCTAGATAACATCAGAATATTCTAAAGAAGAATATCAAGCAGAAACAAAAGTCTTGTAAAAATAAAGTTTCTATTGTGATGACATCATACCACAACAGTTACACCAAACCCAAACCACATGTACAGGAAGAACAAATGACACATGTTGTTGAAGTGTTGCAACTTTAATCAAAGCAGTGCCACAAGAAACAATGATAATGGCCAAATCCTGAGCTCACAAGTTGTGCAATAGGCCGGTTTACTTCTTCAGAATGTAATGATTTGTGTGAGTGGTTTCTTTCCTTTTACATTTTGATACAAGAATATTTGGTATTATGTAACTGTACATTTCATTTCTTAATGATAACTTTTGCAACCTTATATAACATATAGGCCTTGTTTCTGAAAAACTACTTTTTTGAAAATAAAGTGAAGTACAAACCCAAACCCAGCTACTGCACAACATCCTTTGAAGCAAAATAAAGTTCCTTATTTTGCTGTTTAGCTGCTCAGCCTTACCTAAAACATGAGCATTTTGTAATGCATTATAGAGAACAAGTAAATAAATAATGTCTGCTTTTACAAGTTGAATACATTTCCAATGTTTATTTTATCCAGAGAAATGTGCTATATTGTATAAACCCTATTATGGTTTAACAGAGCAAACTCTCCCTGTGAGTATTAAATCATTTGATTCTTAATGGATATTTTCAATACTTAATGAGAATCATACATGTGAACAGAAATCGAACTTTTGCTCTTTTCTTTCTCTCTAGCCTCGAATATTCTATACTATATCTATTAAAGCTGCTCAGTTTAAGTCAAGAAAGAAGTTTGGTCAACAGTAAAAAATATATATATGCAAGGCAACCAATTGCATTCAACAAAATATTTAATTCTATATTATATCTAGGGAGAGGGTATATGTTTTCCTTGAATGTTCTGTCTTCAAAGAAACTCGTTAGACTTCCTACAGGAGAGAAAGATGGCAGAAAGCAGGCCAGAAAAGGAATACAAGTCCATTACATTCTTCCACCGAGCTGTAGGATCATCTGGAGACCTGGAGGTGAATCGAGAATCAGTCAAATGCTTATCCATACATTGATAACAAAAGCATTCAAACTCCACGCTAAAAGTAATTCTATAGTTACTTGGATTTTTGGGTGAGAGCAATCCACTGCCAGAGGCAGAGCGTTTCATAGACCCCAGAGGAGTCCGGGTCTGGAGTCAGTCAAGCCTGTTGCTGTTGGAGAGAACTGGGAGTGGTAAAGAAAGCGGAAATGGTGTTAGGGTTAATACATTGAAGGACAGATCAAATCCACATTGAAAGCATAACATTTTCATGAGGTTGTGATCACAGAAGTGAGAGTAAACACCTACGGTTAGGTCCGATCCTCAAAGATTCAACACTCTCAATAATCAAGCCGTTTGGATTTTCTGAGCACTGTGATGTCATATTGCTCATGCTCCGCCCATGACCACTGACGGACTGTCCTGTATTAGCATATTTCTGCCCTAAGCCATTTGTATAAGGTGTGTTCGACATCGGCTGCAGCTGGATGTAACCAATCGGAGAGTTGCTGCGTGCAAACTGTTCCCGTAGTGACGCTAGCGCTGTGTTTGCATACTTTACCACAGCTGAAGTGGAATAAATGCAATATTTGCCATTTACACAGATAATTCAGTGACAGTTTCATTCAATACTTTATAGCTACTGCTTCATACAGCGTCTGTTTTAAAGGGGTCATATAATGGTACATGCACTTTTACAAGTTGATTGTACTGAAATGTGTGTTGGCAGTGCCTGTACACAACCATCATAAAATGATAAAAATCCATCCAGTGTTTTTTTTTTATCTTATGTTTTCCCCCATCTCAAATCAAGCCGTTCGATTTTGTGACGTCACAAAATCGACACCCCTCCCACGATTGTTGATTGACAGCAGCGTTTCAACACAGACCCACCCTGTGCTGTGCTGGCTGAGTTCTCTGGTGTGTGAAGTGTTGAGTCCCACCGAAGAGATGAGTCCCAGTTAATGTAACTAATCAAACTTTAATTCACTAATAATCTTTTATTTTTATCCTAAATATTAATATAGTTTAAGTGAAAGAAATTGCATTTTTCTGTTTTACGACATTGTTAATTGTTATTAAGCAATAAGGCATAATATTATTATTTTTTAATTACAAGTACGTCATAATTAATTCTTAAACAGAATTATGCTCGAAGCAAAAGAGGAGGACACTGACACCGACAGACAAGACAGAGCAGGTTACTTATGATATGAAACAAATTCTCAGCTCTCAGATTCTATAAATTATATTACGAAATTCAAACAATAAATACCGTTTTGGCGCTTTAAAATGTGACGTGACAGATCGCTCTAGCGCCTCAGTTCAAGCGGCACGTGAACCGATCATCTCTCTTTACTACTAGTTAATAGTAAATAAACACAAATGAACAATAATAGGTAGCCAATGTTGAAAGATACAGTACAACTTAACAAAATGTATATGCCTCATACATAGGAAGAACATGTCACATAAAAAACATTTAATGACCATAGCACGTTAGTTGAATAGAAAAATTAGTATTTTATAATACATGTAGTATTAGTATAAATTAGTATTTTGCTAAATATGTGCTCTATTGCATATTTATTATATTTTTACTTATATCATTAAAATATTATAAAGTTGTTATTATAAACGCATTACATTTAATTTGAGTTGTTATTTTTAACATTTAATAATACCAGCTGACAGGGCTCTCTGTAGCCTATGTTTACAGCATTAGGTGAGATTTTCTTTATTGAGAAAAATTAACATGCATCTACTGTACCTAATATGTATGAAAATGAATCGATATTGAATCAAGATCGGAATCAAACCACAATAATTGAGTTGAAATTGTAAAATTTGTGTCAAAGAAATAATAAAAGCAATAGCCTACCAGTCATTGCACCATGTAGCCAAAACATGGTAATATGCTGTCACTAAACTTAAAGGGATAGTTCATTTGAAAATTAATTTTTGGTATGTTTTAGCTTACCTCAAGGGCATCCAAGATGTAGGTGTCTTTTTTTCCGCAGTAG
>FLSR01004877.1:11913686-11948259 GCA_900092035.1 Leuciscus waleckii
TTTTTTTTTTTTTTTTTTTTTGGATTATTTATCACAATATTCTAGGAGAATGCCAAGATGTCAGTCTGTGAACTAAAGCTTAGCAAAAAGTGGTTATACAGTTTTTAAAAAATCCTGCAGAAATACAGAAAATTCTTGAGTATTATTAGTGTCCACATATTTTAGTTACAACAAGCCCAAACCTGTGTACAAAACAATCATTGCAAAATGGCAGCAGCTGCATTTGTATGAAACAAGAGTGTGAGTCCTCGATAGCCGGATGACATAATTAAATAATTGTTCACAAAATATTGATTTGAGTTTCAATATTTTATTAGCTCACCAAACACAGAACTTCCAAAAGCGGCGACTTCAGTGACAGTTACACGGATGAGCCTGTGTTATCTGTTTTTACGGGTTGTTTATTGGGGAATAACATAGGCTACCACTGGATGGCGCAATTGACCAATCAGTATCAAGAATGCAGGCTCCCTTCCCCCAGTCTTATAATACACAGATTGAGGGAAACGCAACACGTTTTCATGCATGTTCTTAAAAAATATCATATTTCAGTTAAGCCCCTCAATATCTTAATATTGATGCTGATATGAGTATGAAGATGGGATTACTGTGATACTGTTATCTGTAAGACAAAGATGGAAAGAAACAGAACAAGTGTTCGTGTCTGTTCTTTAAAATATCACTGTTCCACTTTTCAGGGGGAAAATTACATTTGGCAGCGCAATTAGTCTTCCCCCTAAAAAGGGAACATAGATAAAAATGTATTAAATGAAATCCTGTTCTGAACAGATGGCCCCTATCTTCACACACATCTTCAACGAGGAGCTATGCAAAGTCCCTGCTTCAAATCATCAATCCTGCTCCACCATCATCCCCATCCCAGAGAAACCCAAAATCACAGGACTGAATGACAACAGACATGTTGCTTTAACATCTGTGGTCATGAAGTCATTTGAAAGACCTGAAGGACATCACTGAACCCTTGCTGGACCCCCTGCAGATTACTTAATGGGCAAACAGGTCTGTGGATGATGCAGTCAACATGGGACTGCACTAAATCTTGACAGATCTGGGATCTATGTGAGGAAAATATTCACGAAATATTCAAATATTCAAAACCTGTACAATCAGCACTGGTGCTCTCCCCACTGCATGCTCTTCTCCCTCTACACCAATTACTGCTCTGCAAAAGACCCCTCTGTCAAGCTCCTGAAGTTTGCAGATGACACTACACTCATTGTCCTCATCCAAGACGGTCACAAGTCTGCCTAAAGACATAAGGTTAAAGAGCTGGCTGCCTGGTGCAGTCACAACAACCTGGAGCAGAACACACTCAAAACAGTGGAGATGATTGTGGGATTTAGGAGAGAGAGTGAATCAGGTTCCTGGGCACTACCGTCTCTCAGGACCTGAAATGGGACACTCACATAGGCTCCATTGTGAAAAAGGTTCAACCTGCCACATGAAGCTACTTCTGCAGTTCTACTCTGCAGTCATTTTTAGTCACTTATTTTACTTTTATTATCTGCCTTGTCACTGTCATTCTGCACTGGAAGCGTCTGTCATCAAGACAAATTCCTTGTATGTATAAGCATACTTGGCAATAAATCTCATTCTGATTCTGATTCTAGATTTTTTCTATTGCAGGTCCCACTCTGGTTACACTAATCACATGCTATAAATAGTCCTTAAAGTTCACTTCAAAATGAAAATTCTGTCATCATATACTCACCCTCAAGTTGTTTCACAAATGTCTTCAAAGTATGTGTCTCCCAAAAACTTGAGTCTTTTTTGTCATGTTCGTAATGCACCTGTATTTACCATATAAACCATGATGGTTCATATATTGGTAGTGAATATGAGAATTTATATACTTTTTTTTACTAAAACCATTCAAAATGACAAAAACGAATGATTAAAACATGCTATGGTAAATGATCTAACTGGCCAAATTCCTGTTGCTACCCAAATGTGCAGTAAATTGTATTCAATTCAACTGAGTGCAGTTTTTTATATATATATTTTATTATCTATTATTTGATATCCTACAGGCAATATGTGGAGCACAGGCTACCTTTATAAAGACTTCGGAAAGTTCATACATATTAAAATAGCAATTAGGTGTTTGTTTTTTTGACAGAACTTGTGTGCTAAATGTGATACACAGACGTGTCACACTGTCTAAAAATGTGCAGCTGTAAGTTTGTGGTTGTGTGTTCAGAGCTGATGGTTCAGAGCTGCATGTCCAGAAAGCCACAAAGAACAAACATGCAAGTTTAAACTGTAAAGAGCTATATACATATTGAGCCTACATATTTAAATTATAAGGTCTCTTTTGAATGTAATAATAATACTGCCTTATTTGGCCTGATCTTACAATTAGCCTGCTTTTACAAACCCAGCAGCAATGTTTAAAAAGTAGAAAGTTAATGTTTGTCTTGAGAGGCACTTCTGCTTTGCCACATCAACTCTACAATATTTAGTTTTTAAGACAAAACATCACTTTATCAGACTCAGTCACTGTCACACATGTGTCTCAGAAAGCTGTAGATCTCTAATCTATGACAGCATGACCTGCTTTTTATACTTGTATTGGTCCTTTGGTCAGCTTTCAGTAAGTAAAGCACATTTCAGGACAGGAGTCAGTAGAATTGTTCTGTTTTTGTACAGTTCCTACTTGCAGGTGCATAGTCTAGTAATTATGACAACCTTAAACTATTTAATCTATACACTTTTCTGTAAGTTTTCAGTCAATATCATTTTATATATTCAGTCAATATATTATTTTTAGAATTTAAATATCTGTTAGTCAGATATTTTTGCTATGTTTTTGTAAAGTGCAATTTACCATTTTGCACTAGTGTCTATTTTAAAAAATAGTGTAAGGACAGGAGTCAATATAATTCTTGCTCTGTTTTTGTACAGATTGGTCTGATGCATGTCACCCAGATTTCCATAAAATGACTGATAAATAAAGTAATGACTTTAATCTATACACCTTTCTGTCAGTATTCATATAATATTCCAAAATATGTTAAAATACAAGGATAGCAGTCAATCTAATTTTTGTCCTTTTTCGGTTATCTCTAGCTTAAGTTACAAGTGCTCTTCTGTAGCTTCCGTATCATCATCATTCATGTTCATCAAAGACTTTGTTATTTCTGCGTCAGCATTAGGATCTGTCATAATTCCTGTCTTGTGTTCCCCTTGTCTTGTGTGGACTTTTGTCCTTTCCTGTCCTGTGCCATATTTTGTAGTCCTTTGTAGTTTTTCTTGTTTATTAGTCTTCCCAGGTGTTTGTTTAACCACGCCCCCTTGTTATCTTGTTTAGCTTGTTTGCCTGTGTATTTATGCCCTGTGTCTAGTTCAGTCTTTGTGAATTCTTGATGTTGTATGTTCCCTAGTCCTGTTCCCTAGTCCTGTTCCCTAGTCCTGTTCCCTAGTCCTGTTCCCTAGTCCTGTTCCCTAGTCCTGTTCCCTAGTCCTGTTCCCTAGTCCTGTTCCCTAGTCCTGTTCCCTAGTCCTGTTCCCTAGTCCTGTTCCCTAGTCCTGTTCCCTAGTCCTGTTCCCTAGTCCTGTTCCCTAGTCCTGTTCCCTAGTCCTGTTCCCCAGTCCTGTTCCCCAGTCCTGTTCCCCAGTCCTGTTCCCCAGTCCTGTTCCCTAGTCCTGTTCCGATTTTGTTAAGTTTTGAGTTTATTTAATAAAGTGTGTTGCATGTGGAACCTGCTTCCTCATATGTTTCAACCGCATCGTTACAGAAGAACCCCTTGGTCCGACTACGCCAAGGGACTCACTCACTCGAGGACCGGATCCAAGACTTTTTGATCATTGCAAACATCATTGACCTCCCTGACTTTGCTTGATGGTTGTTGTTTTTTTCTACGGACTCAACAACCAGGTACAATCCAAACTCATCCGTGATGGTCTTCAAGGGTACTGAGTGAGTTCCTGGATTATGCCCTTCGGGTAAGCGGCTCAACTTTTACTATGGGTTTGGTGGACAAGGAGTCCCGCAACCCCACAGTACCCGCCAAATCTGAGTCTCTGCGCTTCATGCCTGCCAAGTCTGAGTCTCTTCACGTCATGTCTGCCAAGTCTGAGCTTGTTCACGTCAGACCTGCCGAGCCTGAGCTTCTTCTCGTCAGGCCCTCCCAGCCAGGGACTCTTCACGTGATGCCTGCTCAGTCAGAGACTGTTCACGCCTGTGTCTTCGGACAAAATGGCTGCCGCGCCAGAGTCAGCTCTGGAAGATGCAGCACTGATGTTAGTGGCCACAGCTATTTTGCGTGTGTGGGCAACATACACATCAGCTACAACTGGTGAGCCCTCGGTCGAGTTGGCCGCCGCCACGCCAGAGTCTCGTTCCAAGATGGCCGCCGCCACGCCAGAGTCTTGTCCCAAGATGGCCACCGCCACGCCTGAACCTCAGCACCTCAGCAGAGATGGCCGCCGCCACGCCTGAACCCGAGCCCTCAGCAGAGATGGCCGCTGCCACGCCTGAACCTCAGCACCTCAGCAGAGATGGCCGCAGCCACGCCTGAACCTCAGCACCTCAGTAGAGATGGTCGCCGCCACGCCTGAACCTGAGCCCTCAGCAGATATGGCCGCCGCTATGCCTGAGCCCTCAGTGACTACAACACTGGCCATTATGGCCACAGACATGTGGTGTGTGTGTGGGCTGCGCACACTGTGCAGTGTCTGTTCCTGAGACGGTGTCTGTTCCAGCCCATAACCCCATAGCTACCCCCAAGAATTTTTTGGGGGGGGGCAGTGGGTCCCTTGATAGGGCCATGGAGGCCGCGCTTCAATGGCCCCCTGAACTGTCTGATCCGCCATGGCCACTTGAACTGTCAGGTCCAGCCCTGGTCTCCTGTCAGGTCCGCCATGGCCACTTGAACGGTCAGGTGCGCCCTGGTCGCCTGCACAGCCTGCTCCGCCCATGCTCCTCATCCCAGGCCCGCCATTGCCAGGTCCTGTTCCATTCCCCTGCACGGGCCTGGCACTCCATCCCTCCCCCGGACCGCCTCTGCTCCACCACCCTCCTGGACTGTTTCCTGAGGAGCGTCTGGAATCCGCTCCTTAAGTGGGGAGCTCTGTTATAATTCCTGTCTTGTGTTCCCCTTGTCTTGTGTGGACTTTTTTCATTTCGTTTCCTGTGCCATGTTTTGTAGTCCTTGGCAGTTTTTCTTGTTTACAAGTCTTCCCAGGTGTTTCTTTTAACCATGCCCCCTTGTTATCTTGTTTAGCTTGTGTCTAGTTCAGTCTTTGTGAGTTCTTGATGTGTTATGTTGGTGTCCTGTTCCCTAGTCTGAGTCTAATTTTGTCAAGTTTTGAGTTTATTTAATAAAGTGTGTTGCACTTGGATCCTGCTTCCTCCTATTTTTCAACTGCATCGTTACAGGATCACTTCATTCATGCATGTGACAGATAGCAGTCAATATAATTTTGCTGTGTATTTGTACAGATTCTCCTGATGCTACAGCTGTTGCCAAATGTTTGGGACGAGACATAAATTGTGCTTCACAAAGTTTTCTGCTTCAGTTTTTCTGGTGTCGATTTACATTGTTTCTAGATTATTGTGCAGAGTGATCAGATGCATTTAAAATAACTGCAAAAAGCAAAATAGCCCTGTACACACAGTGAGGCCTAGATTGTGGACAGAAGGTCTGGGCTGTGTTTCCCAAAAAGCACTGTAAGCCCAAATTGATTGTAGAGAAGGGCAGCAAAGAAGCCACTTCTCTCCAAGAAAAACAACAAGGGCTGACTAAAATTCTGCAGAAGACTGGTGCAAAGTTATTTTCTCTGAGGAAGCCCCTTTCAGACTGTTTGAGACATCTGGAAAAATGTATTGTCCAGAGAAGAAAAGGGTGATACAAAGCTGATGATCAATTTGGAAATACAACAGAAATGTTAATGTTATAAAAAGCTTGTCATAAAAGAGCTACTTACACTTTTCAGATCTACTGCATTTAACTTTTTTTTTTTTTTTTTCACAGAGGAAACCTGTTAAGTGTTAAGATGCATTTACTGGTATGCATGTGTCTCAGAAAGCTGTAGCTCTCTAATCTATGACAGAATGATGAACCTGCTTTATATCCTTTTATTGGTCCTTTGGTCAGCTTTCAGTAAGTGGATCACAAATGTATTGCCTTTTAATGATAAGTGCATAATCTAATGACTTTAATCTTAAATCTATTTATTTTAATTGTTTGCAAACACATCCACATAGCTACGATCAAATGCTTTCTTAACTGCTGTTTTCTCACCGCTGTCATTTTTGTTGCGTTTATTTTGTTATTGAGAGGAAAGCATGCAACACACACATACAGTATTTACATATTCATCTAAATGTCACTCTCAGCAGCGTGGATGGCGTTGAGATGTTCTTTAACAATATACCGCTGCAAAGTTATTTGCAACTTCTTTTTACTTCTATGCAAAGAAGTCACATTCAGTCTTTTGTACATAACGAATGCACGAGTCGAGTGTGAGAACGAGCAATATGTTGCAGCTGCAGTTCACTTAACGGCCACTGGTATAAATAATAACAAAGGTTTCTGAATTCTACATATAGCCCCTTTAAAACTGGGACAAACCTTGAAATATAACTTTCTCTATAAGTTTTTTTTTTATTTAACTAAAGCTGAAATAAAATAAAAAATAAGCTGCATACATACATTTACAATACATTTACATTTATGCATTTGGCAGACGCTTTTATCCAAAGCAACTTACGTTGCATTTCAAGGTACACATTTACATTCTTATCAGTTCTTGCTTTCCCTGGGAATTGAACCCATGATCTTGGCGTTGCAAGCGCCAACGCTCTACTGTTTGAGCTACAGGAAAGTGCCTAAACAGTGTCTAATAATGATGTCTGGACCGAGCATTTAGCTACAGTTGATGAGCACATATATTGAGTGAAAACATTATCATCCCTCCCATAGATGCACACAGATCCACAAATCACAGGGGAATCCAGAAATATGTGCAATAATTTAACACATGCACCGGATGAATGCACAGGGTTTTTTTCTTCTTACTATACAATCAACAAATATGCAAAAGTCATGAAGTAATTTAATGCACAAATAAATGCTGAGCCAGTTATATTGAGATGTCTGTCTTAAGTCTCATAAAAAAGAAAATCACAAGAGGTTTAGGAAAGTTTTTTGCACCACAGACATGTTCCGATGGATTTCATTATGAAGCAGCGTCTACACAGTAAACTATGACATTTTTCTTGATTTGAACCCTTGAGTGCTGCCTTTTACTGTGTCTGATTGTGACTGTGTCATTTTTCATATATTCAGATAGTACCAGCTCCTTCCTTATCTACAACAAGGCCCACAACAAATGTGTGTATGCCGCGAGTGCTACTGTAGTGCTGACTGAAGCATGCAATGCATCTTTCACAGCTCAGCATTTCCAATGGATTTCCTCTTCACAAATCATCAGCCTCGCTTTTAGTCTCTGCTTGGGGGCCGAGAAGATCGAAGACAGGTCCAAAGTTATCCTTCTGCCCTGCAATGAATCTAACCCCAGACAAACCTGGGAATGTAACGATGAGACCTTGTTTGGATTGAAGGGAGATCCACTGCACTTGAACTATAGAAATGATGAGCAAAATGTGATGCTGTTTACTGGAACAGGTGTTTGGAGTCGCTGGCGGATTTTTGGGACCGACGGAAATTTGTGTTCTCATGGATATCAAGGTATGACCAAAACAACCATTTATAATGGCTGCTAAAAAAAATTATTAATATCCAATATGCCTGTTATGAATTGACCTTTATAATGTTGTTAGCATTTGTTTAACTAGGTGAAATACTTCTGCTTAGGGTCAGTTTTGGTACGGTTCCGTATGTGCTTGTATTGTAATACAGGCAATTGAGATTTTTAAAGATCTCATACCCCTTCATTCTACTTCTGAATTGCTTCCATGTGCAAATAATGCCCAAGGCCTATCTGTTTCCATTAAAAATATAAATCAATTAAAAATACAATTCGGCCAGTGGAAAAGATTGAGAAAAACTTTCTCTGAAATGTATTTTACACTATTTGATTTATGTATTCAAAAACAAGGCAAGGATAGGAAACTACATGATTTTTATTAATGTAATGTGTCTTGTACCGTTAAACATTATCACGTGGATGAATAATCATAGGCAAATGATATGCAGATAAGGATCTGCATAGTAAAACTAGGCGTTGTAAGCTCCATCAGTGCTGTAGTCGAGTCACCAACTGTCGAGTCCGAGTCGAGTCTCGAGTCCGAGTCGAGTCATCAAGGTTGAGTCTGTGTTATATTTCAAGACTGCCTACATTTCTCCACTCTGGCACCTTTAAAGAGCTGATGTAATTGTAAAAGAGGGTCTACATTAAACAAAAATGACACCACTGTGTTAAATAAAACTTTTGATTTCAATAATGTAGGCTATTAGTAGCCTAAATGTTGAAATAAACTTTAACAATGCTGTAGAAGTGCAGTTTATTAATAGTAAATGTTAACTAATGTAGTTAACTAGTTTAATAAATGGAACATTATTGTAAAGTGTTACATATTTGTTATACACAGATTCAGACGTCTCGTGAATTCATTGTTGGACAGTTGTTTTAACCATTCCATTAAAGTAAGTAAGTTCAAATGAGTCATTAGTTCGCGAATCAGATGTGTCATTAATGGACGTGTAGCCTACGGCACGCGTTGTGTGGTTATCTGGGCAGTTTAGGACATCGCACATGATTTGTGTCAACACAGAAAACATTTCATCACTGGATAGGTTTTTTTGTTTATTGAAATTGTTGTTTATGTCAGCTGAATGTGCGGAACGCTTTTCAGAGAAGATAAGGCAAACGCTTTTTTTTAGAACAAATCACACCCCGCTGTAATTCAGGAGAAAAAAAAATCTCTGAATGCTCCATGTGAAACTTCATTCTTTTGACCTTTTACTATCGTGTCATTGATTTTGATTAATAGCACGAGGGAGAGGGAGCAAGACAGCGCTCGTGTTGTTTGAAGATGGTGAGTGCGCGCGCGGCCGGGGCTTTCTCTCTGCTCGTTCTTATCATAGACAGTATATAAACTGGACACATAGGTTTCAACGGAGAAAAGTGAAGCAAATTAGAAGCACTCACTTCCTGATGGCTGAGCGTACTGCGCAGACTCAAACTGAGCTTGATGACGTAGCTGTGACATGAGCAGCCTGTCTGACAGTTGTAAGTCTTCAAGTAGCTGTGCCAAGCAAAATCTGAATCATTCCCTTCCGAAACTTGCAGAGACGGAGAGCGTGAGTAGGAGCTGTCCATGAGCTAGGAGCAGGAGCAACTTTATGATTCGCTATGGGCTTCTCCCTTGACTTTATCAGACTTTATGCCTCCACGTCCCCCCGATTGACTGCAATCTTCTCTTCCTGTCTCTACGGTAATTTCCAGAGAGTCGCGTGGTTATGACGCAATCGTTAGCCTACTTTTACAAAAACTGCTTCTACGGGGCCATAACGTAAGATACAAGGTAATGGAGCCTTTTATAGATTGTCGTGTTTCTTTAGAAATAAACAATGGTCAAATGGAGTCTTTAAACGCCTCAGATGTAAAGTTATTCGCTGTCAAAGTGACGCCAAAATGAATGGGAGTCAATGGGATGCTTAACAGCAGGTGATGGCTTGTTAGCCAATGGCGGCTCCCGGGGGTGGTACGGAAATCGAGCGCTCGATTACCCCCCTGTGCTGCGTTCCAGTCCAAAATTGTCATGCCCTTCACTTGCTAACTTCCCTCCGTCTCGTTCACTCGGATGTACGTCATTGCGAGTGCCCACTACTGGCGGAAACTGTAATGGGCTAAATTGGAACGTCCTAAGCCCTTGATCACTTGGAATCAGCTGTGGAGTTGATTTATTATTTACATTTTTTTCCCCATTAAGAATTTGTTTAATGCAGCATCCAAATGTTTATAGGTGTGTTTGGGTTGTTTTAAATATAAAAATATATAATTAATATATATAGACTTGACTGTGTGGTGGTGATTAGACGAGATATACGGTGATGTCACAATCGTGTTGCATTGTGGGACATGTAGGTGCCTGAAGTGTACATTTGAAGCAGACTCGCTCCCTCGGTCAAGATCGAGGGAACGAGGGTCTGTCCATATAAACTTCCCTCGTCCACTTCACGAAGTGGAACGCACTTCAAAATGGCGGCAGGGATTCCCCCGAGGGGAAGTGCTTAGGGAAGTTCGCAAGTGCGTGTCTAAAAGTGGACTGGAACGCAGCACGAGTTTACACGGAAGGACCCGGAACCGGCCTGGTGTTACGTCGAAATCGCTCCCACAGGGAAACAACAATGAAAAAAAAATAGTTCCGCTTGACGTCACCCCGTGACAAGTATTTTAAAGTAAGTTTTAATCTTTAAACATGTGTTGAACTTACCATATAATGAGACGGTCTTTATGGTCTATCTGGTTAAAGCCACAGACCCTTAAATGTTCCTGGTCAGATGAAAAGTTTACAAATTAGTTTTTAAGAAATAAAAAGTATTGCTGTCAAATAAAATAATAATATAAAATATATATATATGAGATAAGAATAGTAGGCGCGAGAAAAGCTCGCTTATAAATGAAGCGAAGCGCTCATTTTTCCAGGCGCAGCGAGATGAAAAAATCTCAACTCTTCAGAATACCGCAAACGCACCGCAGGTCATGTGACAAAAACCAACCAATCAGCTTCGCCCTTTCTGTAACAACATTGAAAGCTCAGGCAACAGGGAGGATGGGGGTGCACCCAAACACTACGGGGTGTTTTTCTCTTCACCGTAAATAAATCTTGTAACAGAGCTACAGCAAGCGTTTCTCGGTGGTGGAAATCCATTAGCCACTAAAACTTCTTTGTCATTGTGGAGAGCGCAGTGCATGGTTGCATAGCAACGACAGATGCCACGGGAAAATCGGACCGAATTGTACTATTAATAATAAAAGATAAGCTAAAGTGCATTGTAGATGTCAGTAATTTACTTTTTGACTCATTCTTTTATAAAAAAAATGTATTTAAAGTCTGAAATATGTGAGGTTTATCTTTTTATAAAAACCTTTTTTGTCAAAACTTTATTTGAACTTGTACATGTTAGTTTTGTTTGAAATAAGACATTAAATTATCAAGTATTTTAAGGTTTAAACATGTGTTGAAGTGAACTTACCATCTGTGAAATTAGGAGGTATTTTTGTCTCTGGTTAAAATCATATAGCTCTTTGAATTTAGAATTCTTGAGCAGAAGAGATGTTTGCACTCCGTTTGCTAAATTGAAAATGAAGATTGGTTCCATCATGGCAGGGGCACAGGCCCTCCCCTTCCTCTATGCGTAGTTGCTATGTATTAGCATATAAAAGTCAGGGGTCAAAACAAAAGAGCCAGGAAGTTACATTTTATCTAGCCTACTCTTATCCAGTGATTGTGCTGATAAGCTAAATCGTCCTCTTCTTGGGTGAGCTGTCCCCCAGCCTGTTGTTCTAGGAGAACGTGTGAAAGAAAGATGAAACCCAAAAATGACACCTCAATTCTGACACCTTTTGAAGATAAGATTTCTTTTTCTAACATTTAAACTAAAACACATTATAGAACACACTTTGACTTTATGAATACACAAAAATGACAGCTTAATGATTTTTATATTTTGTGCATTTATTTAAAGACTGCATGTAGGCCTACCATTTTGACGCTTGTGTTGGCAATATTAAAGGTTTTTATGAAATATTATATATATTTTTCAGCACATGTAGTCAGAAAATAATAATAGTGCAACAAATAAGGTGATTATGTCTTATTTATTTTAATCAGGTTTGTTAAAAGTATGCTTGAATGATGTTAGTTCATCTGCGCTACCATGTATTTGCTATAACAATGAAAGTATTTGAAAAACCTGTTAAAATCAAGTAATGATGCAATCCTTTAAATCTTAACTTTGAGTGCATCAGAATTAAATGGATGTAAAATTATTATCATGTGACATTTTATTTAACGTGATAGAAAAGACAGTGAACCAATGACACAATAATCACCAATGACACACATACGACCAAAGATCATTATTCTTCAACCATAATTATGTAGATGAGACTAAATTGTTACTGCTGTACCGTACATCCGCCTTGGCCGTACAGCAGGTATTCTAGTTTATTTTAATTTAATTTTTTTTACATCCCCCTAACAGTAAAGTGGGTCATACCAGTGAGTTCAACTAAAGCTTCATATGAAATCATGAGATAAATGAGAAGATTTTTGATATCTGAAAAGAGGCCATGGGCCTTTCTTCATAGATATTCATGAATTTGGAAGAAGGAAGTCGAGTGATGTCATCAGTATGATTTTTATTTTAAAATATTAGATTTTGTTGAACGGTGACACAACTCCAGGGCACAACTACTTTCAAATATTAAAAATCAAATATTGCCACATAGATGGCTCAAGACGACGTAATTGTTCAAATAACATATTGTTTTATTTTAAAATGTAAAGAAATTGTAACCCTAAAGTGTTTTTCAAGTGCGATATTTCTGTAAAGGCTAGGGACAGAAAATGGACGTTGCCTTAAAATCACCCAGAAGGGATTTTGCATAAATTTTACCCGAGCTGTTATTTTACATAACAGCATCTGTTCAAAACTTTACAATTTTAAAGCAAAAACTGTGCTTAGTCATCTTAAATCTTATTTATCCAAAGGTATTCAAACAGTATTTTGTCCACTGACACACACCAGCATGATGTATTTGTGGCGTGCGTATGTATCGGTATATGCGTGCGTGTATGACAAAGTATCCTAAATGAAAACCGTGCAACCCAGTGTCACAAAAGGGCTTGTAGGCTATATATGCATTATAATTAGATTTCCCACTTTAAAGTGTTAGTTTCTTTTGTTCGTGATTTTTTTTTTACGATTTTTTTCTAAATAAAAATATGTACATTTATTCACGTTTATATTATTTTTTTCTATTTAAATTCTATTTACAAACTCACCACACACACACACACACTAATGGCCAATAGCTGTAATTTATTGAAAGCATCTTTTTTCTGAAAAGATGACACCGAAGAGCGCACATTGTTTTAGAATTTTACAGTCAAAAACAAATTATATGTGAAAATCACCAATTGTAGCTTCAAATTCTAAAGGGTTAATTCACTGTTCTCAAACCAAGCTCATGCTCCACTCGTCACAATGGTGGTAACCCCCAAAAAACCAAAATACCAGAAACTCTTCTAAACTATAGCAAAACAAAACATTAAACATTACTAAATCTCCCACTATAACATTAATCAGGTACAAAACAATTTTAGCATTTACTCTCCCCTTTAAGTGTCATGGCAAAGCATGCTGGGGAATAGAGATCCCACCCCAGTTTCAGTTCAATTTAAGTTTGTCTAATTAAAAGAAACAAGTTCATAGAACTCAAAACAATTAAACAATTCAATATAATTAAAATGTGTAAGTTTTGTGAACTCAAAAGAAAAGAAAGTTCTTAATACTCATAAAAGTAAATTTGATTGAACTAATTTGTAGAATTTAAGTTGGCCCTACTCAACCAATTCATTATTTTGAGCGTTAGGGTTTACAGAAAATCAGCACACATAAGCCTATGTGGTCCATGATGTAGCATAAGTAAAGTTGTCTTGAGTGGATATTTAATTGTACTCGTCTTAAGGTCTTCAGAAGTCATAACTTCAGGGGTCAGTGGGGATCCCGAGAATATTTAATTTCCCTTAAAACCAAAGATTAAACTAAAAGAATCTAGTTTCCAGTGTTCCCTACCAAAATCAAATAGGGCCTAGTGTATACAATTTGTATTACACATTTTTTGTTGTGTTCTGACACAATGTCATTAATTGGTACTTTTTCTTTTATAAAATTTACTTTTCTTACGTCTACAAAGTTTCAATTTCAATTCATTTTCCTAGCAAGTATGAAGTAAAAATATGATAAATATGCCTGACGCAATGTTTTAAGAATTAGCTGTTGCAATACTCCAAACAGTTCCTCACACAATGACACCATTAAAGGGGTGGTTCGGGATTTTTGACATCGGACTCATTAGCTGGTTGATAATCCCATCCGCAAAACACTGGATGAACTGGCCAGACAGGATTAGCCACGCCAATACTATCCGCTCCATTCCCCTCTGTCTCATGTCGCATATATAAAGTAAACAGTTTAGAGCACGAGTCACTGTCAGCGTATGTCTTGCACAGTGTGCCCACTGGACACCGACGTAAAACGGGAACATAAACGGAGACATAACGAGTAGTACGAGTAAACAAACAATTTTCAGCAGGAGCCCTCCTCCATGTCGCCGGCAGGGCAGCGCCATTTTGGATGTCACATCCACCTCACTGTCACTGCTTTCACCTGGCCATGATGAGGGGCCTGCTGTTGCAGGGTCTGAAACTGAAATATATGGCTTCAAATGGTTGCTAAAATATCCTTTATTGTCACAATACCTTTTTTAAAGTGTAGGCTAAGTACAAGTTAATTGATGATTATTTGTCTGTTTAAAATAAATGCAGACTATAGAATCACAGGGTACACTAACCGCCAAACTAGACATTCAGTCTTTGAATTACGTTTTAAGAATAAGTCATTTTCAATCATTAAGATGTGCATTAAACTGAGAACAATCCTGTACTTAATGTAAGAGCGTGCGCAAGCTAATTTGCATACCAATGCGGTAAAATAGGCGCTAACGATCTGTGTTTTCGCGGGTGTTAGATTTTGACAATGGAGGGAAGTATATACAGTGTTTTCATGTAAACTTCTGACTCTGGGGAGAACTGCAGCAGAAGAGGAGACAAGCTGCGCACCTGCCTGGAGTGGCAGTGTGTTGAGCTCCCAGCTCCGCCTCCGTCTGCTTCTCACTCCGTTATTTACCCAGAAACATTGTTTGCTCGCTATGTAGGGTGTGATACTATAAAGTATTGGTATATTATTCAAATAGAGTGTCATGGTCGTCACGATTAATCACACGAGTCGTCAGGTTCTCGTCAAACAGTGCTCATTCCTATATTGAACACCAACCGAACATCTGTCAGTTGCCTGATCCTTATTCACAACCACTCCCCGGAGCCCCTCCCTTACTCCGCACCTGCGCAGTAGACAACAAAGTCAACTTTGAACATTTCCATTACACATGACATCTCCCCCCTTTTAAAAGTAAGAAAAATAATAACTTTAACCCTCTAAGCTTAATCCTCTATTAATTAGTTATCTAAACAAAACAAATTATTGTCACACAACAAACAAAAGGGGTTTTGAAGCAACACTTTTCACCCTTCTCTTTTTTTGAGGGTGTGGGTAGACTACCACGATCCCTTGAGATGAGACAGGGATTATTCTGCCCTTAATGTCCAACATCTCAGCTAATTAGCGTACTTGGGGTTTGGTTTCACAGTTCTTCCAAACCTGGTGATGACTTGACTCAAAGGTTTAGGAGAACAGGGTGGTTCAGAAGGAAATTCACCCTGGCTCTGCACTAAGTCCTGTTCTGATGGTCCACACTGTCCCTGTTGATATATTTGAAGGTGAGGCAGCCAACATCAACTGATCTCATGTTCTCTTGGCTTTTTCGCTGCAACAAATGTGTTTTATAGACACATAATTATAGCAACCAGGAAAAAATTACATTACAGAGTCAAGGGTCAAGAGTCAAACTAAAGCAAACGCTAACCACCATCATGATTTCAAGCCATCTTGAAAAGTAATCGATCACAATCAAGTAATGACGACCTTTAAGCTCGCACAGGTCGGCTGCAAGCTTCTGCCAAGGTAAGTCAGGTAATTGTGTAGTGATTAGCGGTTCTTTGTTTTGGCTAGGCTTGTGAATATTGCAATGTTTGCAAGAAGACACCAGCCTTTTCACATCACCAGCGATACCAGGCCACCACACAGCACCTCTGTAGCGCTCCCTACACTTAGTAAGGCCTTGGTGGCCTTGATGAATCCTCAGGAGCATGTCTCCTCTCATACTTTCAGGAATCACAATCTGTCTGCCCCTTAACACCATTCCACCGACTTCAGCGAGTGAACCACGGTCTTTGAAGTATGCTCTCACAGTTGATGGGATGCTCTTCAAATATCCTGGCCACCCATTTCGGATGTACCTGAGCACACACTGCAGTTCACCATCCATTCCAGTCTTCTCTTTAATTTGTTCAATGATTGGCTTTCTCACCCTCAGGTCAACTTCCACTGAATCCACGTATGCTTTAACCTCTGCTGCAAGGTCACCCGGTGGAATGTCTGCCCTGGGGTGTCTGAAAAGGGCATCCGCGATTACTAGATGTTTCCCTGGAACATATTCAGCGATAGGGTTAAATCTCATTAACCTGATGAGCAAGCGCTGACAGCGTATGGGAGTGTTGTCGAGGTCTTTTGAATTGATGAGGGTTACTAAAGGCTTGTGGTCTGTAAGCAACTTGTAATTCTCCAGGCCACACAGATACTGGTAGAAACGCTCAGAGGCCCACACTCCTGCGAGGCACTCTTTTTCTATCTGAGCGTATCTCTTTTCAACGTCGGTCAGCGTGCGTGAGCAGAATGCCACAGGCTTTAACTGTCCATCATGGTTCTGCATAAGCACTCCTCCAAGCCCATAATTGCTAGCGTCTGCGCTACGACAGTTGGCTTTGCAGGGTCGAAAAACTCTAAGACAGGAGCTGACGAGATTAACTGCTTCACTTCCGTGAATGCCTGCATTTGCGATTGTCCCCAGCACCAGCCACGTTCGGACTTAAGCAGTTCATTGAGGGGCTGTAGCACTGTGGAGAGATTCGGTAGATATCGCCCGATGTAATTTATCGTCCCCAACACCCGTCTCAATCACTAATGTTTTGGGGCGAATCCATAGCTGTGATTGCCTTGACCCTCTCTGGGCTTGGAGCGATGCCTTGCCTGGTCACCACTTGACCTAGAAAGTTCAGTTCTGGCTGGCTGAACCGACATTTTTCCTTATTGAGTCTCAGTCCAGAAGCTCGTATTGTCTCCATAACCCTCTTAAGGTTCTGATCATGTTTTTCCTGCGTTTCTCCGAAAACTAAGATATCGTCCATATATACGACTGTCCCGTCATGTCCATACAGCAACTCTGACATTTTCCGTTGAAAGATTTCAGGTGCTGAAGTGATGCCGAAAGGAAGCCTGTATTCCTCCAAGGGTATCTGCCAAAACCCACTTTCTGCATCCAAACTGGAGAACACGGTGCTCTTGGCTAGCTTAGGGAGTATATCATCTAATGTGGGCAAGATGAACTTCTCACGTTTCACATTTTCATTAAGACGTTTCAAGTCCACGCAGATTCTTATGTTTCCATTTTTCTTTATAACTGGAACCATGGGGGCGCACCATTCTGTTGGATCCGTTACTCTTTCTATTATGCCCATTGACTCCATTCTTTTTAGCTCCTTTTCTCCCTTAGGAAGTAAGGGAATAGGAACCCGTCATGGTGCAGCCACACTGTAAGGTTGTGCACCATCTTTTAAGATGATTTTCACTGGATTCCCTTTTAAAGTGCCTACACCACCAAGCACACTGGTTTCGTCAATGCGATTGATCAAGCCTAGTTTGCTTGCCACTGTTCGACTCAGAAGGTTTTCCCCACTAGTTTTAACTACTTTTTTTTTTTCCGGGACCTTTGTACCAAACGCTGCATGTGCCAGTGACTGATAGAGAGCAAGCCAACCCACTTGAAACGATACTATATAGTATATTATAGTAAAATTACTCTAGTAAATACTGTAGTGTTTTTGAACCATATATGGTTCAAAACACTATATTTACTAGAGTAATTTTGCTGTTTTGCTGTTTTGCAAAAAATTGCTGTTTTTCCAGTTTATGTCTAAGTAAATGATCTTTTCCTATCTGTGTGTTTTTTTAATCCTCTTTCAGTGTGTCAGGTTAGTCTGCCAGTTTTTTGTTTCCCTTGCATGTTTATTGTATTTAAGAGCAAAGAAATAAACCAGAACTGGACCTTATAGTAGCCAAAAAATCTGTGTATATTAAATATGGAGTAATTTCAGACACAGTCTTAGATGAAATCAACTGAAGAGAAAAGAAGACATTAAATCTGTGAAGATCTCAGCAGAGGAGGATTAAACAACTCCACAAACAGCATTAATAAATGCTATACAAATGTTAGTGCATGTATATGTATGTATAGAAAACTGACTTCTAAGGCCCCCCCCCTGCCTCGGGCCCTGGGAACTCGGTACCCTTTATCCCCCCAGTCCGACGCCCCTGCCAGGCCGTATCCAGATCTGATGAAGGACCTGCGCCTTGACACGACGACAATGCAGTCTGAAGTGTCAACTAGTCTCTCCCCTGTGAAGGCCTCCTTCGCTTCCCTTTATTTCTGTAGAGATAAAACGTGGTCGGGATAATTCCGGTTCGCGTGGCTATGCGGAAGCGATACAAATTATGAATTATAAATTTTAAGGCCAGACAAGTAGTTTGTTGAGGGTTTTTTGAAAGAAGGACTACACGCCTGCGCACATATATATTTAAATGCGCATACCTATAGACTAAACACATAATACGCATGTTCACGCCATCAGCATTATCACAGGTTCGCGTTTTTAAAGTTTACACAGAGTGTAACTAATATCATAATAACTATGTTCGTTGCGACGGAAGTGAATCAATCAAAACTAACTTTAGCTGGACAATAACTTTATTCTAGAGCTGCTGTAAAGCCAAAACAATCTCTGTTACTTTAATTTCCCCATATCACTATAAAGCTGCTTTGAAACAATCTATATTGTTAAAAGCGCTATATAAATTAAGTTGACTTGACTTGACTTGACTTACTTGATAGGCATACACCACGTATGCCGGAAAGTAGCGATTGATGTCATTTTCGCACGACGAAGAAAGCGACTGTAAAAAACAATGGAGGGCATACAGCAGATCTTGTTCTTGCTTCTCGGCATGTGACTGTTTGTCACAAGAAGAAACTGTATTGTGTTTCAAATGTATGAAAAAATGGCACCTTTGCATTGTCATTCCCCTTGTAGTACGCGCAAGTGACGATTCTCTGGCAACCAATCAATGTTCTGCAGTGAGTCTAGCTCCACCCTTTAGTACCGGACTGCTGTGCTAGGTACCCTAACGGAAGGGTCCCAGAAAAATTGGTACTGTACGGTTCGGAATTAGGGTACCATTCACAACCAACTTCTGACAACGGTAACGCCAAAAATTTTATACTGTACTGTACCGTACCACTCGGTGGAAATGAGGCATACTGTAAGAGTGTACTTTTGACACAATTTTTTTATATGGAACTGGCCACAATCCCACCATCTTTGCAAAGAAGTATAAAACTGTTTTTGTTCCTTGGAATTTACCCAGAACAAATGAAAAATGTCAGTAAACTTCTTATCATTTACAAGTGATGTTATCATTTAAAAGTCCACTCTATGGACAGATCCCCATAGCGTCTTCCAGACGCAGTGTCTTGTTCCCCTTCTTAGGGAACCATGGTTCCCTTTCAGTCGGTCACTCTCGACGTCACGTCGGTGACCGACAAATAGGCATCTCGCTAGAGAGGCCAATCTACTTCGAGTGTTACTAAAACAAGCCAATGCACATTGGCATGCGATAATTGCATCAGCCATGCTGCATCGCGGCACGCACATATATGAGCAGCAGGTGCATCGCATCTTCAGGTTTTTGTTTCTGAGCCGAGCGGTTCATTTGTTCCTGTCTCTAATCTGCAAGCACTGTTCTCTAAAAGAGCCAGTTCTTCAAGGAAGAAGCTTTCTCTTCATTGGTGTTGGTGTGACGGTGCTACAGCGGTGATCGAGTCCTCTCGTTTGTGTGTGTGCGCCTTCACTGAGTGCTAAAAGGCTGTTCTTACAGCTGGTGACGGTGAGCTTTTTCAGAGCGCTAAAAAGCTGTTATTACAGCTGGTAAGAGCTGCGCCTTCAACGAGAGTGAGTGCACACTACAGGCTGCACATTCCCTGTCAGTGTTGCCGCAATCTTTTCCCCTGTGTGCTTCAAGCACCAAGAGAGACGAGTCTCCTAAAAGAGCTTATGTAACCAAGGTTACCAGTGGGTATACTGGCAGAGACAGAATGAACTTTAAATTAAATAACAGATTAAAAGTATGGAAGCTGCTGACAGAGCAAATATAAGACTGCAAACGAATTAATTAATGATATAAAAATAGAGAAATATAAAATATTGAATATTATAAATACATCCAATAGCGTTATCTTCCTGTGCAAAGCCTCCAATGAGATCGCATTTTGAGTGACATCATTGAAGTGTCCACTATCACGGCACTTTTAGAGAGCCGCGCATTCTAGATCTTTATTTTCTCCGTGAATCTCTGACGCAAGCGGATGCTTGTTGCTGCTCCGGGAGATTTAAAGCTCCAAATTGAGTGAGAACTGATGTAAGAATTTTTTTAATTGTCTCATTTATATGAGGATGATGTAGAAATAAGTAGCTGTTAAAACGAGTTGCGGTGATGTGATTGTTCACATTGTGTGTTGACCGTATGTTAATGACGCAATATTAGCGCTAGCTTAAAGCTAATATGACGTGTGTGTATGTATATCGCTAACGAAGAGTTCAGAGACAAGCAGTGTATGATCTGAGTGACATTTTGGAACATGTATCATCTGGAACTTCCCTTCTTCCGACGTACATGTAACGAGTTCCTTGGTGAGTTAATATAGCTTTCATTAATTTTCATTTCAGTATGGTTCAATAAGGTCCATTCAAGGTCATATTAAGTGTGTTACATCAAATTATTGTTTATTTGGTGCAGTATTAATGGCAAATACAGCCCTAAGTGTAAAATGGAAACCGTAATTAGGCCCGTTGATGAATGTGATCCTGTCACGGTTCATAAATCCTATGCTTCCTTCTCGTCTCGTGCTCGTTGTTTATGTGTGTGTGGGCGTGCCGACTCATCAGCACTGATCAACGATCCATCAATCATCATCATCACCAGTTGCAGCTCATCACATCACCTTTAAATACTCACCACTTTCTCATCTCCTTTGTCAGATCGTTGTTTGTGAGTCCGGTTGTGTTTGATCCCGTCTTCGTTCCAGTCTTGTGCCTTCTTCGTTCCTGTTCGTGTTCCTGTTCCTGTGGATGTTCACTCTGGATTCGTCATGTCTCATCAGCACTTCTCATCACGGCACCCATCTGACCATCAAAGTCCCTGCGCCACTTTCCTGTTTCTCTCTGGACTGCACCTATCATCATTTATATTGTTCAATAAAGAGAGAGTTTTACTCGCATACTGTTTCCGTGTTTCCATCATGACAGATCCACTCTGCATGTGAATCGAACGACGTGTGAATCATCCCTGGATTGTGGATTGTCTCAGCCTTTACTGTATGCTTATTGGTGGGGTTGGACTGGCGAGCCGCCCGTTTAACGAATCCTTTGATTTCCCTGTTGAAAGAGAAACAGAAACTGAACTTGCTCATCTTTGAACGGTAGGAGTAGAATGTCACAATTTATTTTGTCCCACCTGGGATGGAATTGGACAACTGAATTAAGCAGCTCATGGACTTTTGGGACTGAGTTTATGAACTGATATGTTCATTTGAGAAAACATCTCACTTTTGGAAAATTCGGGGTATTTTACGTTCAGAGTGAACGAAATTTTGTTTTGTTTTTGTTTAACCTTTTTTTTTATTTAAATCTGTGTTGAGGTTAATAGGTCATTGTTCTATTAGGTGATTAACTAAAAAAACAAACCCTTTTTTCCCTTGGTCGAACATTATGAAAGTTTATTCAAACTTATTTAGAGATATCAGCTGAATGGCTTAGTGCAGGCGCTAATGGATCCAAGGATGTATCTCGTAAATTACCCCACTAATAATGCCCAGAATGGTACCAAACTTATACAGTAGTACAAATAGGTTCTGTACTCATAAAACGAGGCATTGGAAAGTTTGTAAGTACATCAGGAGTTTATTTAAATAACACTTGCCTGACGGCTCATGCTACTGCTAACCCGGACGTCGACATCACTTCAGTGATTAGGGAAAAGCACGTAAAAGTCCTAGCAGATAGCGATGCATAAGGATGAGTGTACTACTGTAGAAGTATGACCAATTATATGCAATACTCATTATTTTACATTAAGATCAACAAGTCTTACCTTGTACTTTAACACCTCTTGAGCTCAAGTGGCCATGCATCATACGGTAGCCAGAGTTGGGGTAGAGGTTCTGGATTTCTGCTACACTTCTGTCCAGATCATCATTTGATATGTCTGTGTATAGGTCAGACACGCTGCAATAATGGGGAAACAATGGCATGGCAATTAAACGAAAAACAAAGTGTAAGCCACAAAGACAGGAACTAGTTCAATTCATTTAGAAAGAACAATTTGAAGCAAGCAAGTTTTATGGGACTTCATTAACTTCTAGTGTCTCTAATACAGTACATTTACAGCTGGATTTATAGACTTTTCTTAAGCTAGTCCCAGACTAAAATGCAAATTTGAGTTGAAAATAACTTACACTGACATATCTTGAAATATGCCAGTGTCATTGTTTTGTCTCAAGATGCACACCAGTAATGTTTTATCTAAGGCATTTTTATAAAGCTGCTTAAATATCCAAGTTCTGGCTTAAACTAAGCCCTGTCTATGAAACCGGGCCTTGAAGAGCTAGGAACGTATACCTATTTGGTTACAATTGGTCCCTTACAAAGATTAAGACTAAGGGCTTTAATTAAAAGCAAACAGCACTGACATTTTTCTGACAGAAAATCTCTGATCATACTTAGTTATGTGAATCATTCGGTGAATCATTTCTCCAATAACTAACTTACTGTTTCGCAGCACCCCCTGCAAATTAGTCATAACGCACAAAAAGTTCCATATTTGACTTACCTTCCATATTCACGCATTCGACAACGTATAGTCATCTCCAAAACGCCAAACAATCTTGCGATTTCGGCAGCCTTTATACCTCGCATTAGATACGTCTCGATGGTCTCTGGTGGAATGTTTTGCTTGGTCTCCCTGGAAATGGTGTTCTTCTGACTCTTTGCACCTGCAGTTGCCTCAGAACCTCGCGCAGGTTTGAAATTGCAACGTTGTGACCTCGGTGTCTATAAGGGCCGATATTTCCCGATATGTGCGTTTGAGCATTTGACTTGCCATTTTTGATGTTGGTTCATTTGATTTATCATTTGTGCAGCCATTTTGAGAGTTTGATTTATTATTTAATAATCTGACTATTTGATTTATCATTTGAACAGTTGTTTTGAGACTTTGATTTTATTATTTGATATTTTTAAGCATTTGAATTAGAATTTTAATTTTAATTATGTTAGGAAAAAACTTCCATAACTGTCTACGTGCCTGCATCATTGTTACAACTTAGAATTGTAAGACAGGGCTGTAGCAACGTTGTTGCGCGACATTCAGCAACTGAGAGACGACGTTCTAACCATAAAAAAAAAAAAAAATTATAATGCTAGATAGACCTATAGATATCCCCCATTTAGCATTTTATGTTTTGAGGTTAATTTTTAATTAGTCATATGTTAGATAATTATATACTTTTTAAAATATTGTTTATCCTTATTATTATTTAATGGGGCTATTAATAAATTAGCCTAATCATAATAAACACCTGCATGTGTAAACTTTGAAGAGTAAAAATGACAGAAGGTTATGTTAATTCAACTTTATTAAAACTGCATAATGGTAGGCTTTATCAAATTGCACTTCCAAAAGTCATACTTTGTGAAAAAAAAATGAAAAAAACTAAAACGAATATACAATTTTTTTTAAGTATAATAAATAAAACATAAAAAGCAAAGATCAGACCATTTAATGAACAAAACCGGGTTCTGTACATGGCAGACAGGGGAGCGTAGTCAAAAAAAGCCCGTTGATAAAGGTTGGTAACCGGAATCAGTCCAGGAAACATCAACAAATCCAGAGGAGCAAAGAAACGAATGAGACTAAATAGCAGACAAATCAAATAAGTGAAAAACGTATCAGTGCGAGAGAGGCTATATGAGAGGAGATAAAACAATGTTTGATTAAACAATGATTTTTTGGCTGTATATCATAAACATTCTGGGTTGTGTTTCCCAAAAGCATCATAAGCTAAGTAGACCGTTGCCTCCACGATAAACTTAGCTCACAATGCTTATGATAAATCTAATCCTGTATAGCAGTGGTTCCCAACCTTTTTTTGTCTGAGACCCCCTTTTTCCCAAGAAAATATTTTAGGGCCCCCCTTCACATTTATTGATATTATCGCTCTTGTAAGCTTGCAGCAAGGATGACAAAATATGTTGTTTTCAAACAAACGGTATGTTTACTATAAACAGATATGTTTATGCACAAATAATAGCCTATAATATTGATAATACAATAACAAAAACATTAGTAGGCCCTTTGTAATTTAAAAACGTAAGCCTAGGAGTATAGCCTATAAATTTGCCCTATTTTAAATGCAATAACAAAAATATCACACTTGTGTGTAGGTAAAAAAAGAATGAATATAGGCTATTACTAAATGACTTCTGTCTGGGGCCTCAATACTTGCATGTTGTTTGTAAGGCTTTATCAATGTGAGACTTTATTTTTTAGGCGCTATAGCGAGCGATAACAAACTTGCGTTTATTAACAGAATAATGCGTCTTTCGGAAGAACATTGTAGCCGGAACTACTTCTCTCTCTGTGTACATCTATGACGAGTCACGCAGGTACTGGGCTACTCCGCAGCGGCAGCGATCCGAATCAGTGTAAAAAGTCCAAATGTAAACACTTATTATAGGTGTACCATTGTGATTCAGGATAAGACAAAAACACGGTTTGGAAAATGGAGTCATGATGAACTCGCTCATTAAATAAATGTTGAACAGAAAAAAGTTAAGGACTCTTATTTAATGCAAATTGCTCAAAACTTATCAAAATATGACGCGACCCCCCACAGAGCTCGCTGAGGCCCCCTTCTGGGCCGCGACCCCCCTGTTGGGAACTGATGCTGTATAGTATCTATTACATCAAAAACACATCTATTTGGATGCTTTTATAATACATATAATTTTTTTGCGAATTTCAGGAAAATTAAAACCATAAACAAGAGGGTTCAGGATGGGTGGAACAATAAGAAACTGCAGGAAATAATAATTGACAGGCTTAGAGGGAGATCCAAAGTCGCGACCCGACTCAGAGTGACCTCACAAAAAAGAGCAATAGAGAAATTTAAAAGGATCACTATGTGTGGAATACAAGTTTGATATGCTTTTCTCCTGAACTCTGGTGAACTTTTTGTACAAATGATAAGAATTTTAACATAGGAATATAATATAAAACTTAAAGGCATGATAACAGTTGTGGTCACTGTGAAAAAGCCAAAAACATTATTAATAATAGTGTTTGCACAAGACAGCTTTACAATTTCCCAGTTGTGACAATACACTTTCCACAGTTTGTTACCACACATAGTCAGCCTGGCATTTAAAATACCACCAATACCAATACAAAGCATTGGATAAATCCAGCTTATAGCTATTAAAACAGATAAAATCCTGGGAGTCATTATGCTGTTGTATTGTAAAGGTTTACAGATTGCTACATATCGGTCAAATGCCATTAACATTAATGTTGTATTTTCATTTGATGCATATGAATAAATGACAAAAGCCTGTAAGAGGCATGCTTCACGGGACACAAAGTGTGTATCAGACAGCAAGTCTGTCAGTAACCTTGGGAAAAAAGCAGCTGTTCCAAACACAGAGTTGATGGACAAACATGCAATCAGAATGTAATGGGCAGGTGTAAAGTCCTTTCCAGACAAATTGCAATAATTATAAAGGCATTAAAGCATATAATAGCACAGTATAAAATAATTCCCAAACTGAAGAAAGTATATTTTATGTACCCAATATTTTCAAACAACATCAAGTAAAAATATGTTCCATTTTCCATTTTTCGTTAAGCAAAGGATGGATTCATTGACCTGAGGATGAAAGAAGACAGAGTTATTAAGATTCTTAATCCTAACTCTAACCCTACAGTAAGTACATTTAGTTAATTAATATAATTCTGCACCACTGCATTGTAACAAGGACACCTTAAATTTAAGCTTAAAGTGTAACCAACTGTTTTCATGCTTATCAGCTTTGTATAACTGTAGCCCAATGTTTAATAAATCATTTGAATATTAATTATTTAGTTAGTTTAATAATATACATGTACATGAATGAAACTGCATTACCAGAAATACCTTCTGTGATACGATCTGACATTACCATCACTTTATCTTCAGAGAATGTGTGAATGTGTAGAGAATCAGGTCTAGCCTATGTGTGCTCTGTTAAGAAGATCTAAAAATCACCATACATGCTCTGTTATATAGCATAAAACAAGTCTCTGAAGACCTCTCTGCTGTGGCTTGACTTGCATAAACAGCGCACCAGAGGTTTTCCTTAACTAAAAACATTAAAAACGTGGAACGGTGGGTAAAAATCTTGTTAATCAAAATGTACAGGTAACACAGACACAATAATGAGGTTGTGAGTCTTTGGGAAGATATTCTAGTTGAAATTAAAATTTTACATATATGTAAAGTGTCAGTGGGAATATGGTACTATAGAACTAGATTCATGCACCATGTTCTCAGTTGTGTTTGTCTTTTAAATGACAAAAAGTATGTCTTAACACAGCCTTCGCCAGCAGGTGGTGATATAGATCTGTGTATAATTTAGGCATGTGGCATGTGGACCTCTCCTAATATTATGATTATGGTGTTGAATGGTTCAAATTCACGGATAATTTGTTGTTTTGTCGTAGTGAAAATCAATATTGACCTTATATTTGAAAAAAAATCCTCATATAATAATGAAATGCTTCAGTGATACAGATCGACTATTTGTGACAGACAAAATGCCGGCGGCCGGGAAGAACAACAGCTACAGTGAGTTGTTCAAAACCTTTCTTTTTAGTAAACTTTGTGTACACAAAAAATGTAGTCAATGCTGGAGTTCATGTGTAGAGCCCCTGGTGATACTTCGAGCCCAGTTTTATGTTGTGTCGAGCCTTCTTAGTGTTTTAAAAATAGCGATTTTGATGCTATCATAGGAGTGCCCCATGCCCTCCCATTCAAAAGGCATTTTGACCTAAAACGAAAATACGGTCAATCTTAAAAGTGGTGTTTCCATCTAATTATGCTTTTACATGAACGTTTGACTCGGGTAGATTAACAAAAAAAGCCTAGGTTCAATTTTGGCGAGAGTTACCCTTTAAGACTGAGATGACTCCATGTTTAATATGCACATATTTTGTGGCTCAGATAAGGTCCAGTTCTGGTTTATTTCTTTGCTCTTGGCTGACATGTGGCATTGCTATGGCCTGGTGTGGCCCAGATCTGGCAAACAGGAGTGAGCCACCCAAGGGCTGTCATTCCACGCTGCATGTGGGCCAGATCATCTTTCCACGTGTGCCAGATGTTATGCATAAACTTCACAACGAATTGTGTGTGTTTGTAAGCTATGATTCTATTTTGAAACTTCTCTAATATGAATATAACTATATTCAGCTTTTCTCTCGTTCCCGATGTCATTGGCTAAGCAATACTGTTCAACTCTCTCCACATACATCGCCCAGTCTTCCACCGTACTGTCAAAAGCATCCTCTAGAGCGCGCCAATACAGAGTAACTTTTTGATTACTGACTCAATACACAACACTCCTTATGCACTTTATTATTGCAGGAGGATCGCTCGAACGTGGCATTCTCAAATTCCATCTCCAGATGGCTATTTCGACAATTAATTCCTTAGAATTAAATGTAGCCAAAGAACAGCCAGACAAATATTAATACAAGCATCTAACTTCTCAAATCAGATGAGTATTAAATAATTTATCAAAATTAAATGCAGCAAGTGGATGAAAAGTGCCGTTCTTTTGAGCGTAATGGGGGTGAAAACATAGAACCTCTTGTGCAGTTTAACTGCACCAGTAAAGCCAGCTGAGGAAACATTTAAAGAAATTGTGGACGTGCTGCAAATGGATTTGAATCCAAACCTCTTGATAATTGTGGACGGTTTTCACTTTCATTAGCGTAATCAACAAAAGACAGAATCAATATCGGAGTACATGGTAAAGCTCCGGAGGCTCGCAGAGCACTGCCAATTCTGTGATTGGGTGTCTGACGCGCTCAGAGATAGACTTATTAATAATATAATACATTTTATTTGTAATGCACCTTTCTCAGACTAAAAGCGCTACAGCATGTACAGAACAAAATAATCAAACATGGAAAAAATACAAATATCAAAAAATACACAGCAATAAATTATAAATAAAAAGCTTGACTAAAAAGATGTGTCTTTTCTTAAAACAATCCACAGAAGCAGCATTCCTAATAGATGCAGGTAATGTGTTCCATAACTTAGGCGCGTTGAAGGAAAAGGCCCTTCACCCCATGGTTTTTAATTTCTGGGAGAACTGCATTGGTCTCTCAGTCGACAATGCAGCTGTGAACATTGGATCACGCAATTCCATTGCCTCTAGGGTCTTTCAGAAGCATCCCAACACCTATATTCATGGTTGTCCTTGTCATGTGGCACATAACACCGCCAAAGCTGCAGGAGTGGGATTTCTTAAAGTGAGTTAAGGCCTGATTTATCTGTACATGTAACTTTTTATTTGTATCTGTAGCAGAGGCGTGCTACAACTTTATAATACGCTGATTGAGGCGGCCAAATATGGACGGGATCCCGGTCGGAGAATAGATTCTTCACAAAGATCCATTTATTGAACAGTCTTTGGGTTGTCATCTAAATCAGTTATTCTTTGGCAACAATGTCTGTATTAATGGTCTAAAGCAGGGGGTTAAACTCATTTTCACTGAGGGCCACTTCAGCATTATGGCTGCCCCCAAAGGGCCGGTTGTAACGGTAAAACTTTTAAAATGTTAATATATTGTCTCTTTATTTGATTATTACTTAAGTTACAAATATTGTATATGCATTTGCAGGGGTGTTTCTAGGTTTTAAAAACATCAGGGGATGAGCCCGAAACATCAGGGGCTGGGTAATAATGATTTGATACAGAGAATAATGTATATTGTATATATGCAGGGGCAAACTGGCTCAAAAATTCAGCCTTGGCACTGTAGCCACACCAGCACACATTACCACACAGTCATGCGTATTCAAATGTGAGGTAGTTAGGGGGGTTCGGGGACATGCTCCTACGAAAAATTTGGATTTCTCGGACCTACATATGTGCATTTTAAGGTGTTTAAAGGCCAAAAAATTTGGATAACAATAGCTTTAAAAGCATGTCAGTGGGCAGTAGCATAAATTATGTGTCAAGATAACAGATTCTTAAAAATGAGAATGAGGATAAATGTTGCAATGAATGATCCACACTACAAAATGGAAATTGCAGAATGTTTCTGCTTATTGTTGACAATACACAATCACATATTCCAAACAGGAATGGCCTTAAATGAGAAATCTTTCAAGGATTATTTTGCATAGATGTTACATTTCGATCAAAAACCAGTGCAATCTTTTTGTGTCCAGAGGCAAATGAGCAATTTATATTAGCATTAAAGATTGGTTTCAGCAACTTGTTTCTTTCCTGAGTTAATCAATGTTTTTGGCACTAATCAGTTTAAAGTTCAATTGTTCACTCATAAAGACAGTCACTTTGTCGCCACCTACTGGCTTAATGATGCAAGTGGCGCAAACACAGCAAGCGGAGTGATACAAATGGTGAAAAGGCTAATACTGGTACCTATATTAAAATAATATAAAATATCAATATATTATTCTTCAATCAGTTCTATGCAGCAGAATCAGATTTAACAGATTAATTTTTTTGACCAATTGTCAAAATAAAGTATGTCCTACACAGCTATTTTTTATCAGAGCATGAGCACAGCAGAAGGGAGAGGACCATTGAACGAGAGGATCATGATTCGTGTAATTTTACCAATGTTGCCCAGCACGGCTATACACACCATGTAACAGCACAGTAGTGCTATTGCAAAAAGAAACAAGTACAGAGAAATTTCATGTCGGCACTTTTTTTTTAGCGGACTTTGCCTTTCCGGTGAGCGTGAGCAGAGCTCGCAACACACACACACACACACACGGAGGTTGCTTGCGGAACATTGAGCAGAACGCACTGTGAACACGGAGCGGCTTTTTAGTATCTTCGGCCAAAAAACGAACATTTTATTTTCGGCAGTCTAAATTTCGTTGCATCCCAATTTTAAGACACCCATATGCTCTCGCGGGCCATATCAAATAATGTGGCGGGCCGGAATAGGCCCGTGGGCCTTGAGTTTGACACATGTGGTCTAAAGGAACAATAAAGAAATATAATTACAATCATATTCTGAGAATCATTTACACACTGGCATGATATTCGAACAAATGCAATTAACAACGATTAAACACTCAAGTCTGCATCCTTAACAGTAATAACAGCCTTATCAATGCAAATAGTCATGATAAATTGTGCAATGATACATTATTAATGTAAACACATTGGTGACGCAGTTTAGAATACTGCCGATGCTAATATTGATTAGCGTGTTTCTCTCACGGCAAATTACGGCCGCTACAGCACTCAAAATTTGCCAATGGTAACCGCAGAACGATCGCGGGACATCAATAACATACATTCGATAAACATACATATGCAGATGTACTTACATCAAGGCATAAACGCATTATACAGAGCATAGACAAGCGTGCAGAGATGAACATTCACCAAATCGTCTTCCTGCGTGTCACACTATAATCAGTCGTGTGGCCAACAACTTTGGTTCCTAGGACAGGCTTTCGTACAGTATCCTAATTGCGTGCATTGACTGAATGTGTTAAGATTTGATTAATGCATTGCAGGTGTCCGGTTTTGTTTGGAGGATATGGTAGTGGTAATTGGTTGCTGGTTCAAGGGTAGCACAAATCGGAAAGAATACCTGACAGGTATGCATGTTTGATACTATTAAGTGTAATATTGAAATGCTGAGCTGTAGAAAATAAATGATATGGAATTAAATGTCTGAAAAAGAGTTTTGTGAGCTCCATCAAGCGGAGTACATGGAGGTCCTCCTGCATATCTCGGTTTGTTGGCTAAGCCTTGAACGTTGTGTGACCAGGAGCCTGAGGCTGTATGAACCTCTGGCCAGCTACTACAAATATGCTAGTATGGTCATCAGTTTTCAATTTCATTATGCAGCAACTGCATGGATTGTTAGTCACATACTTGTATTAATGACAACTCTTGTTTTGTGCTATTTATTGATTGATTAAAGATGAAAATCAGGCCAGGTTCAAGAGGCTTGCGCAGACATTCACCATGACAGAAGTTTACCTGCTGTTCTTCTAAGCCACCGTACCAACTTTCACTTCTTTCAACTTGCTTCTTCAGAGAGAGCAGTCATCAATATTTTTGTTACATGATGAGGTGGGATTGGATTTTGCTGTTTTTTTCCATTCTGTGTTTCTTGCTGATATCTGCAGGGAACCCCTCTAAAACAGGTATCACCTACTATTTTTGTAAATATCTATTATAGATGGTGAAATTCGTACGCAAGCTATTTTCTAAGTTAATGTTTCTAGCAGCTCTGCAGGGCCATGAGGAGCCTTGTGAAATTGCCTTTAAAGAGAAGGCGAACCATTTACTAGGTTAGTTGACTATTATTATGATCAAACACTGTGATATGTGATATTTAGCCTTGTATCTAGCCTTTTGCCACTTTATGAGTAGAAATCTAGTAAGGTTTGTGGTAGTCCTTCCATTAATCGTGAGCTTCTGGTTGAATTTCTTACCCTATGTGTCTAGCTGATATTGCCGCATCAGCATGTTAAACCATTTATGTTAACCTGATGTGCTGTATCTGTGACAGGAAGAAAGTTGAACATTGGGTTCACAACCAGGGCTAAACTTAACAGATTACTCGACGAGGGTGACATCACACCACAGCAGGTGGATTCATTCCATGAAGCTGTGTTGTGTTTCCTGACAAGTGCTGTGGACTATGCACTTAAGAAGCTGCCACTGGAAGAGCCACTGATCAAACATGCAAAATTTGTAGATGTACGGCAGAGGGCTGAAAGTGACATCAAAGATGTCCTGTACTTTGTTGAAAGGTTATTTTTTTTCTCTAATTATTGTCTATCAATGTTGTTTTATGATTAGGGTATGTTCACTCCTAAACTGCACATGAGCTATTCTTATGTGGCTTCTCCTCAAAGATGCGTATGAACTGATGCTGGTTGATGACATTAAACCTAAAACTAAAAAACGTCTCGGGTTACGACTGTAACCCTTGTTCCCCGAGAAGGGAACGAGACACTGCGTCGTCGTCGTGACGACACTATGGGAACGCCCCCAGCGTAACGGATCTGAAGCATGAATGAAATCTGTCCAATCCTGATTGGTGCTGCGTCATGACGTAGTAGATGACGGCATGCCCGGAAGATACAAAGGGACGCTGGCTCAAACACACGTTAGCTACTTTGCGATGAAGCAAGCGCTCTGAACGTGGTAGGTGTGGCGGCGAGACGCAGTGTCTCGTTCCCTTCTCGGGGAACAAGGGTTACAGTCGTAACCCGAGACGTTCCCCTTCGAGGGAACTCGCACTGCGTCGTCGTCGTGACGACACTATGGGAACGCAATGCCCACTATGCCACACCGTAAGCACGCCACCCTAGTGTGAAGCTGGGAGACCAGGCACACTTAGGACGCGATCACTCTGGCGCCAGGCGTCACAGGGAGTTGCAGACTATAAAATCTTATGAAGGTGTGTGGAGTGGCCCACCCAGCCGCTTCGCAAATATCTTGAAGCGAGGCTCCAGAAATGCAAGTCAGGAAAAAACGGAAGGCCCCGGCGTGGAGGCTGAGCCCGGCGCTTAAAGAACCTCTCATCCAGTTTACTAGATGGCTGGACTACAGGTTCTTCCTGTGGCCAATTTATATTTAATTTGGCCACAGCGCGGGTCAAAACCTCCACCAGCTCTTCTTGAGCGGGTGTATGAAGCGGTGGATGGGGCTCCATAACACCCGCCTCGATGCTCACAGCATCTGACCCCTCAGAGCCTGATAGCTGAAGCATCGGTGCCTCCACCTCGCGGGAAGAAGCCGCATCGCGGGCTTCCACACGAGGCGGGAGAGCGTCAGAATCTTCAGACGAGGACTGGGAAGATGACGAATCAGTCCCATGTCCCGCTGAAAGATCCATCTGCGAACCCCATGATCTGCGGCGCCGCGCTGCCTCGGCAACGGCGGGCCCAGAACCACGAGGCTCGCGAGCTTGGCCGAGCTGATCAAATATAGCAAGCCGCGAGCGCAATACCCTCAGCGGCAGCTTCTCACACTCGCTACAAGCGGCTCCCTCTAGCGTGCTGCACGCCGAGACAATGCACACACATGAGGTGTGTGTCCGTGCCCGAAATGAAACGTGGACACGGGTGCACACACCTTTTAAACTGCTTGCTTGCCATGATAATAATGCTTGTGAAAACTTGGACAAACAACACCAAATAAGACTCACAGAACACAGAGCGCTTTAGCTGAAGAGCAAAAAAGCTAACGTGTGTTTGAGCCAGCGTCCCTTTGTACCTTCCGGGCATGCCGTCATCTACTACGTCATGACGCAGCACCAATCAGGATTGGACAGATTTCATTCATGCTTCAGATGCGTTACGCTGGGGGCGTTCCCATAGTGTCGTCACGACGACGACTCAGTGCGAGTTCCCTCGAAGGGGAACTTGTAACTCTACTTTCATAAATAGGTTTCCCCATCTCCTCCCATACCATGGGCCAGAGGAGCATAACCTTCTGGGTGAGGAGTTTCTAAATTATCAGACCATTCGAGAGGCTTGCTGCCATTGCCCAGCTGGTCCTGGTGTTGCCCCATGCAAACGCAGATGCTGAGATGGTGTTTTCAGTTGTGGGGCTGAACAAAACCAAGAGAAGAAGCAGTCTAGCATTGGATGGCACCCTGTCATCAATAATGACCAGATGGCCAATCTGGAGCCCTGCTTCAAATGGGAGGCCCCCTCAGATATCACCAAGGCCTCCAAGAAGGCCACAGGCCAGTATAACCATGCCCACAGATCATAGACAAGGACTTTACCCAACTTCTGATCTGCATCTGATATGATTATGCCTCATTTTTTTGTTATTTTTGTAATGCATTCATCTGTTTTATTGCTTGAAAAAGTTGTACTGTTTAAGCACTTTTTTTGTTGCACTTTATTTGTTTCTGATGGACCATGTGGTGGGAGGCTTTGAATGAAGAATAATGTCCCTCCCTAATCATTAAGTGGTCTTAAGAATACAATTATTCACAGCATAGGCTAGGTTTCAGTTAAGAATTAGTTTAATACCATTCTAATCAAAATATCAATCAACCTACCTAGGTCAAATCTTAAACCTCTGGGGTCTGAGGTGTTTTTGGGGTCCTTGAGATGTTTTGACATGCCCTGACATTTGTGCTTTTTTTCAGTTGCTTATAAACATTTAATGGCAAAGGTGTAATTACACTCTATTTAGCACAAACAGGGCTACCAT
>FLSR01004877.1:11948809-11974975 GCA_900092035.1 Leuciscus waleckii
ACAAATGTCAGAGCATGTCAGAACACCTCCAGGGTCAGAAAACAGCTCAGACCTCAGAGGGTTAAAATGTAATTATCATTAAAACTGAGTTTGATAATCGCGATTTTAATAACTCACTGTAAGTCCTGTCCAGCCAGCATCAGTGTGGTGCAGGCGCAGCGCACAATGTTGTTCTTTTTTATTCAAGAAGGAATGGCGGAAGGCAGTGACCGTGCTCGGGAGATTTTTCAGCCTTTTAAGAGGACCAAATCTGAAGTGTGGTCATATTTTGGCTTTTACAAAAGTCCCGAGTGAAACTTAATCGAGGATGGTCACTACAATAGGGGGGAAACACTTCAGATCTGCCGAGTCGTCTTGTGTGACCATCACCCACTGTTTATAGCGAACGCAAGGCAAGTTAAATTTGACCTCAATACCAAAACTATGTCTGGGAAATAATTGGGCACAAAATGTTGTTTTGAGTTGAAATATTTGATCTCACTCACTTGAAATAAACGTGAAGCTTCCGCGGAGAAAAGTTCGCAGCAAGTGGCTTGAGCCAAAGACAAACGAACAAGTTCAAACAAGACTATTAAGAGTGACATTTAAGGGGTAATAATGTATATCATTGTACACTTATTACACTTATTACACCGATTTTATTTATTTTTTTACCACATAATTACGGGGACATACTGAATTGAGATTAATGTTTTAAATCTTACCTATTTATAAATCCATTTTGTACAGCATACAAAACAATCGTCCAAAAACGGAGACGCAAGTCGGCAAGTTGTATTTGAATGAAACTAGAGAGCGCGTCAGCTGCAATACATGGATGTGCGCTGTGTTATAATGCGTTGCTATTGACGACGGTCATTATAAGGAAGGAAATGCCACAGAATATACTGTATCTTGCTTAAAAAAGTGCATAGAGCTGCTTGTTTTATTTGTTGTTTGTTGATTTTCAAATATTGAACTGTTTTTAGTGTGAGCATCAGTTCTTTTTGAACACTTTCATCTCGTTTTAACAAAACCGTGATAATATTAATAATCACGATAATTTTGGTCACTATAATTGTGATATGAAATTTTCATACCGTGGTTCACAGTTGGAAACACTGTTGTTGTTTTTTCACAAATTGTGCTGGCAAATTGTATAATATCCAAGGTAAACATTTCTAGTAATTGTGCAGTTAATTGTTCTCATACTGTATTTTCAGAAAGTTTTGGAATATATTCTCTACCCAAATGTGTCACTAATAAAACACAATAAAAATCATTTAAAGAGAAGGCTTATATTGATATTTTAAGATTTTGTTTACATCTATCCTTGTATATATATATTTTTGCTATTTTATTAAAAAGGTTATACAATTACAACAACAATTAAAATTGTAAGAATATTTCCAGTGTAATCTTTCTTTGTAAAAACTAAAGTATACATTTTATCATATTTATTTCAAAGTTAAGGATTCATTAGTTTGAATATAGCCTACATTGGAACAAACACTATAATAACATCTTAGTTGATGACTTTATTTTTGACTTTATATATATATAACATATGAGCAGCTTATAAGCTTATTTGATGTGTGCCAGTATTTTACAGTAAAAACGTTATAATCTATCCGATTTTTGTTTTCTGAGAAAACATTTTCGATTTCTCAGTATAGCAATAGAGTTTGGTGAAAGCTGTTCATTCATTCACACACAATAACACAATTCATTTTTAAACAGTATTTTTGCCAGCTGTAGCTACACAACAGCGCACATCTGTGCATTCATTCATTCATACACTGAAACACGATTTATATTTAAACAGTCTTTTTGCGTGTACAGTGCGATTAGAACAAAACAAATATAGAACTGACCTATTCCTCAGCTTGATACGTTGCTCCTCGAAATGAAACTTCCAGCACTTCTGAGGTAAATTTCCAGGATTATTATTGAGATAGTATTATTCCTCACAGCGTCGTAAAGTACACGAGTCTGAAAGTGAACTCGCGGTGTGTGTTATCCAGCTCATGTGGGAGTTTCACAGGTTTGCATGGATCGCCTCAGATCATTTGCGTTTGAATAGCGCGCACTCTCCGTGGGCGGGGTCACATTAAAACTTAATGAGATGAGATGAGAACGACTGACATCTCTCTCTTTTCATGCATATTACATAAACTGAGAATATTTGTTCTTTATATAAATTACTTAATTTAAAAGAAGATAATTCAAGTTTCATGCCTGTGTCTGTATGCCTGTTTGACTGAGTATTCGCTGAGTTATGGTTCATTTTCGGACGCGTTTCAGAATTGACTTCACTGACATAGAGAAGGCTGAAATTGCATCATGTTTATTTTTCTTTATTTGGCAAAAAGCACAACACTTTGTTTTTATTGTGAGTATACACAAAAATAATACACACTTAACAGGATCGACTGATGTATGAAACGTGTTTGTAAGATCAAAGTCAACAGAGTATTTTGAGTCTCTTTTGCACTGATAAGAAAAAAAGCGAGCCTATCGCGCCGGCGTGATTGTCGACCCCAGGGGGTTAAACACTGGTCTATGAATAAGGCTTTATTGTGGTACATAGGCAGTCATTAGGCACAACAATAGTTTTCTGGTTGAATGTTCAGCTCAAGTCTAGAAGGCCCTACAAGTCATGATGCCGAACATGAATCAGAATAAGTTCAGGTATTGCACATCTTTATCAGACCACCCAAAAATCCACTAGAATGCAGGAAATCACATCCACTTAATCCAAAATTTCCTGGGGGTGGACCTTCAGCTATGTCTGCTTCACAGAATGTAACCAATATTGTCCATCTCCAGTAGGCTGCCCCTATCAACAGCTTTGGGCCTCCCCACAAACCACCAGAATGCAGGGTACAACATGGGTACATCATCAAATTAATTCCAATTCTCTGATATCTGAGCCACCAACTTGAGTGGCTGCATCACACGATAATTTTGATCACCCCTGACAAAATCTCACTCCAAGGTTTTTTTAAAAGTTGGCAGGTATGTCATTGCCATAGAAACTAATGCAGATATTCCGGAAAACGAAAGAGCTGCATGGACACACAAATCGGATCTGAACAGTTGCGATACACAGCGTGGACATCATTTCAGATCAGATTCCAATCGGATACAAAAATAATCGGATTTGGACTGACAGTGTGAACGTAGCCATGTGAGCTACTTTACGTCAATATTTTAGCCATAGTCAACGCTTCATTTACACGTGGTTGATGAACTGATGCTGTGCCTATCTCAACCACAATTTTTATAGGCAGTATGTTGTTAACTGAGTTTCTTTTGTGAGTGCTGCGCTCATTTTGTTTACATTTCTCCTCGAGAGGCTGCACGAGCCTCAGCAGCGCAACCTTGTTACCATCAGAAATACATTTATTATCCACTATCGATCGCAACTTACACATTTTTAAAAATAAAATCAGAATAATATCTTGTTTTACTGATTCCCAACTCTGTAAACATATAGATCTCATCGGGCCAAACAACTTTCGTGCTCAAAGTTTTAAGCCAGCACCAACAGGAAGTCAGCTATTATGGGTTGTTTGGAAAACACATGCTCTGGAATTTGATATACTCCTCCTAGGGAATCATCCGATCACCACCAAACTCCGTGTGCATGAAGACAAGACATTGAGGATGCTAAATTGCTAGCGGATTTTTGAAATCTCGAACGATTTGGCCGTGGCGAGTAAACTAATTTATGGCGAGAAAAGAGAAAACAGGAAGTGTTATAATTTCTGCATACATTAACTGATCTTGCTGAAACTTCAGCAGTGTGTTCGTTGTAGGAGGCTGATCAGATGGATGTAACTATTGTGAGTCAAAGTTATAGCGCCACCAACTGGCAGCAGGAAGTGTGCCACTTTTAAAATGAGGGTTAGTTTTACCTTCAGTCACAAAACTCGGTACGTATATTGTTCTCATCGAGCCGGACAACTTTCTATTTACAGTCATTATCTCCGACCAACAGGAAGTCAGATATTTTGGGTTGAATGTGGATTTTTTTAAATTTCAGACTCTGAGTTTTTAGCTACTCCTCCTAAGTGGTTTATTTTATTCAAACCAAACTTTTTCAACATCATTAAAACACATTAAAGATGCTAAATTGTGAACGGATAATAATTATCTCAAACGGTTTCGCTATAGTGAGTGATTAAAGTAATGTCAAAAAAGTAAACAGAAAGAATCTATTAAAAATAGGTATATTGTGCCATCTAGTGTATAAATGTGTTAAATGTGTACACTAATTTTATTTTATTCAACACTGCATTTTTATGTATATTTAAACATTATCAAAGACTACTTTCTGTCAAAGTAAGGATGTTATTTGTATTTATTTATAAATGTTCTCTGTCTCTGTCTCCCTCTGTCTGTCCTTCCCCTCCCCCTCACTCCCACAGTCTCTCTCTCTCTCTCTCTCTCTCTCTCTCTCTCTCTCTCTCTCTCTCTCGTTAATTCATTCAAATAAATGTAATCTTACCTCACTACTTTCCAGGGAAAACTCCTGGACAAGGGCACGAGGACCTCTCTCTCTCTCTCTCTCTCTCTCTCTCTCTCTCTCTCTCTCTCTCTCTCTCTCTCTGTTCGTGTGTGTGTGGCTGGCTGTCTGTACAGTGACAAGAGTTTAAGCCTTTCATTGCTGTGTGATTTTTCCTGCATTAAAGGATAAAGAAATCTCTTGTCTTTTTGCAATTTTTGGATATATATTTTTTTAAATGACAAAATATCCATAGAACCAATATATTTTAAATGTATTTTTTGCTTTAAATAAAATTAAGATTGTATTTTTGGTAATTGAAGCTGAATGAATTTAAAATTAATGTTCTATATACTGTATATATTAGAACAATGTTTTTGTTTTCCTTAAAATTTGTATCAACACTAACTTCATTCTCCTCTGAATTATAAATCATTTATTCTGTATAAAATAATACAACTATTAAAAAACACGTTTGAGTTTATTTTCAATCAATGTATTATGTGTAACATAAAAATAAGCAGATTAAACAGATATGTCTGAGGGCAAGACATGAAAACGAATAAATATATAATATTACCAAAAGAGGGCAGTTTAGAGTTATTTCTAAACAGGGTTGGATGAATCAGATAAAGAAAATATATTTTGTTACAAAGACATTTGGTTAAAAAAAATCAAGTCATACATAGGGGTATTATACTGCCCTCTTGTATTCAAAATATCAAAATAGTACATCCAATTTTTTATCAGGTAGGCCTATTGTATTTAGACATACATATATTTGGTATGTGACTGTGAGGATATTTTCCCACCGGTTAATCGACGTGTGACACTAGCGGGGGCTTTTAAATCGCTAATTTAAAAGCGAAAGTAAAATATGTTTCGTCCGCACGGACATTGATAATGGTGTGGAGCAGAGCGAGCATTTTCAATTAATTCCAATGGAAGAAGGAATGAACTAAAAAACATTCACTCTGTTCTGCTCACTCCTCACCGTGGACGCGGACCGTTATGAAGTTACACAGTCTGACAAGAGTTTAACCCTTCCATTGCTGTGTGCTTTGGTCTGCATTAAAGGACAGGAACTGTATTAGGCCTTGTCTCTTCAATAAGTTTGATTAACATATTTGAAGTGCACTGACAACATGGTTTTAATAATTAGTTTAATAATTAGATTAATAAAAATATAAAAAGACCGTGAGATAAATACTGTACTTATGAACAAAATACTTTTTGAGCTGCAAAATATAACTTTGCACTCATTTCAACGTGACCTATGACATCTTATGACATGAAATCCATCTAAATTGAAATGCTCTCATGGATGTGGCTGTTGTGGATCACGGTAAATGTGGTGTATTCAGCCAACTTTGATATGGTTCTTTTACATTTATCGGGTTTAACTTCATATTGCCCATCGTGCACAGTTACCCTAAAGGCACTGGGCTGGCAGTGCCACCGGCGTGGGCCCATCGCCGCTGCTTGCAGCTATATTTATTATTATTATTTTCTCCAAAGTGAATTGCATTTTTGAGGGCCTAAACATGCTCGAAAACTCTTGCACTTTTGCACACGCATCAGAACTGGCGAACATTTACATCTGATATGTGTTTCAGAATTGGGTGGGGCAAAATGGATCAATAGCGCCACCTATAATGGTTCAACGGTATGCGCTTCCCGCTACGTTTCACATACGTGTATGGAATTCGGTACATACATGTAATGACCCAATACCCACAAAAAAGAATCTTGGAGCATAGCCCTAAACACAACAGGAAGTCAGCCATTTTGAATTTCCTCTCCGATTGTTGTGCTATTTTTGCCATTTTCAGGCCTCCTACTTTAACAAACTCCTACTCCTACTACAGTTTTGATTTGATAATTTTCAAATTTGGTGAGTGTAACCTTAAGGCCTCTGAGACGTTAAATTGTGAAGATCTTGAGGTTTCGTCGAAGGGCGTGTCCCTGGCGGCCTGACAAATTTAGATGTTTTGCCATGAAACAGGCAAAATGTTGCCATGAAGTTTTGCCCAAACTTCACGTTTGATAAGTGTCCTGGCCTGAACACATCTACATGCCAAAATTTTGTTACAGTCATAGCACCACCAGCTGGCAGCAAGAAGTCTGGCAAATAAAAATGACTTTGACGTACTCCTCCTATATTTACCTACTTAAAGCACATTGCCCACCATGCTCTGTCTTGCTAAAGCCACCAGGTGGCGGTGGCACGGGTGGGATGGCCCTTTCAATCGCTGCTTGCGGCTTTAATCTTTTTTCTGTTTGAGAAACACACTGTCACAGCAGCCAAAAAAAAAGACAAAAGATCTAATAAGAGTTAAGAGCCCAACTAAATGAAACAGAGTTAAACCTTAATTCTCAATAACAATTTCTGTAGACGCGTGACAGAAATAAAGTCAATCTGGTTAATAATAATTGAAGCTGGTTATGTTGTTTGTGGAGATGTTTAATCCTCCTCTGCTGAGATCTTCAGAGATTTAATGTCTTATTTTATCCTCATTTGATTTCATCAAGGCTGCGGCTGGAAGTCAGTTGTAGTTCTTTTGTTTCTGCTAGTCTATTTTTCTGTCATCTTCTTTCCTTCAGTGATTCTGCTTGTTAACAGGCTTTTTAAGGCCAATATTTAATATACACAGATTTTGTGGCTCAGATAAGGTCCAGTTCAGGTTTATTTATTTTGCTCTTGGCTGACATGTGGCATTGCTATGGCCTGCATGCGGGCTAGATCTGGCAAACAGGAGTGGGCCACCCAAGGGCCGTCATTCTACATTGCATGTGGGCCAGATCATCTTATCACACGTGCCAGATGTGGGCCGGATCTGGAACATCACAATGTTGCTATTTGGGTATCGCCAATATCACTTTTCGTGGCATTGAATTTTTTTACTAAACATAGTTATTAAACATTGTATCGTTAAAGTTGGTATTATAGCTTATATTGCTATCATATACTGTTGTGTACCAACATTAACACAACATTTCCCCAAAATCATGTTTAATCGGAGATACAAGATTTATGACTTGGGAGCAGGGAGATACGAGGTTACGCTGTCATTGATTAGAATGGAACGGACACAGACGTCGCTGCTGCCAGCAGTGTTCATCAAAGTCTGCGGTCGCGTTGAGCCTTTTGACCAGAGAAAAGGCTTCAATAGTTAACCAAAGCTAACGACTGTGGTTCATACATCTTCCTAAACTCAATTTTAAAGGTTTAAGAGCTATAAGTGAAGCAGAACAAAAAAACATGAGGTGACTAGGCTGTCTAATAGGTGGAAATTAGCCTAATCTGCACGCAAACTTACCTTCGTGGCTCATGGGCTCCCTTCTGCACCGAAGCATTACAGCTATTGCTTTTTAACAAAACAGGCCTACTCAAATGTATCTAACCTAACTATTTTCACTCGTTATTGTCTAAAAAACATACAGAGTTATCCAAAGATAGGCTTACTTGGCGCAAGTAACTTAGACAGCCCTTTTTCTCCCATAAATAAAACCTTGCTACTTGGGGTATTTTACATGCACAGTGCCAACTCGAGTCAGTAAAATAATAATAAAAACAATAATTTAATGCTGGTATCCAAAACATTTAATTCAATTCAAGTATTATATTAGATACATTTTAAGCAAATTACATTTGTATGTATTCTAAATAAATAACACGGGTTGTACTGAATGTCAGCTTGCTTATTTTGCTAAAGATAAGGATTTATTCAGTCTAAATCTCATGTAAACTAGAAACTATGCTTCTAACCACAGCTCGAGAGCTGTCATTCCAACCACACAAGTTTGCGATGCTGTTTGCGAACGTTCATTGGAACGATGGTTTCGGGAAACACCAAATCGTTGAACTATGCTGATAATGACGGAACTTGCGACCATAGTTGGCTAACGATGCTTTAGGGAAATGCACCCCTGATTGGTTTATTTCACGTTATGCCCAAACCACACCTATGAATAATGAAACTACTTCAGACCAACCCATTTTAGATTTGCGCCGGGCGCAAGAGTCATTTATCCCGCCAGTATAATAGCAACAGCGCCCAAGACCCGCCCACAAAGTTACATACGTTTTGCGCTTGATACTTGCGTTTCAGATCGTTAAAATAGGGATATCGGTCTTTGTCAGCCCTGTTTGCATCCTTTGCATCCCCAATTTGATGATATGGCAGTGAGTGGGAGAATGACCGTATGCAAGGCAAAGAATGCAAAAGCAAGTGATCTAGGCGTTAGACTATTGTGGTATTCAAAATATATTCTAAAAGATGACAGGTCTTTTTCAAAACACATTGTAGACTGTTTTTGAACAGCACTTTATATGAATGTTTTATTTTACGTGAACAAACATTGACTGAGTGCACCTGAATGCAAGAAAAGTTCACCCAAAATAAAAATTATACTCTTTTTTGTTCTTCCAAACACAGTTGTGTTATCAAGGCTGTGCAGTACAGAGATTTTATAGTGGCTAAGGGGGTTTAAATCCATCTACTCCATTTCATGGTAACACTTTAGAATAACGGTCCGTCATTAATAAGTAACTATGCAGAAAGTAATGCAGACTAATGAGTATTATTACATTAACACTTCAGCTACTACTATTAACTAATATAGAAACATGCTTAACTAATCAGTAAGTAATATCAAATTTAGTAGATAGTTCCTTATTAGGTAACCAACAATTACTTAATGAGATTAGCCTCATTAATAACTACTAACTAACTGACAAATTATAAAGAACATGATCGTGAGACATGATCAGTCATCATGTTTACTCTGAATACATAAAATGCATCCCTAATTACTCAAGTGTTACCTACTCACTATGCAGGAACTACTTGTGATCTAGACCATTATTTTAAAGTGAAAAACAACTTTGGCCCAATGGCCCAGATCACTAGTAGTCACTGAAGAGTGACTGTAACACTTGAGTAATTAGTGATGTATTTTATGACCATGTTCTGATTAAAAAAAGACAATCTTAAAAAACTACTTGTAATCTGGACCAATATTTTTTAAGTGAAAAATAAGTTTTTCACTTTAAAATAATGATCCAGATCACTAGTAGTTCCTGCATAGTGACTAGGTAACACTTGAGTAATTAGTGATGCATTTTATAACCATGTTGAGAGTAAAAACAGACAAGAGCTAACGTCTATAACGTCTACACTATGTTGTGATTAGGAATTAATTAGTAATTCTTTATAATTTGTCACAATTACCTATTAGTCTTAATGATGCCAATCCCATTATGTAATTATTAATTACCTAATACGGGACTATCTTAGTCATAAATTTGATATTACTTACTGATTAGTTAAGCTTGTTTCTATATTAGTTAATAGTATTAGCTGAAGTGTTAATGTAGTACTACTCATTAATCCTGCATTACTTTCTGCATAGTTACTTATAATTGACGGACCATTATTCTAAAGTGTTACCCATTTCATACCTAAAAATACCCCTTAATCATGGTGAAATCATTATAACGTGCAACCTCTTGTGACTTATTGTCTCATTATTTTCTCTATAATAAAAGAACAATGTCCATTATATAAATCTTCTAAATATTTCAAATATCCAAAAAACAAACAAAAAAAAACATATAAAACACATAAAGCATTTAAGGTCTTTTAACTTGATAAAATATTCACTCAGATATTGCCACTTGTTTCTTGAAAAACATTCTCATAACTTGCTGGCGTACTGTTGTCAGATTTAGTCCATAAATAAGTGGATTTAAAATAGGTGGTACAAGTAAGAATTCCAGGGCCATGAAATTACGCACACTTTGAGGCACATTCTTTGAGCCATAACGACTGTACAGTACATCAAACAACAAAGCAACAGTCACATTGATCAATGAAACCAGATGTGGCACACATGTTTGCATGAATTTGTGCCTGCTCTCTATTGACTTTATGCACTTTCTAATCAGGTGAATGTATGAGCAAAATATGAATACTGCATGTCCAAAATATGTAAGAATAACAATGTACCCAAACACATTATTTACAGTTGTAGAAAAACAAGAAAGTTTTGCAACTGCCCAAATCTCACAGAATAACTTTTCAATAGTAGAGCCACACAAGGTGAGTCTAGATATTAAAATAATTAGAATAGATAAGGAAAAAAATGGAGCCAGCCAGCAGTAAAGGATACATTTAAAAACCATCTGATTGGTCATTATTGAATGATACTCAAGTGGTCTACATATTGCCACATACCTGTCATATGCCATCACTGTTAATGTGAAATGTCACACGAAGCAGATGAATAAATTACAAATATTTGAATCAGACATCCAGTATAAGAAATCACATGATCGTGTGCTAATAAATCATACATGAATTTAGGATAGAATCCAGAAGTGCCAAAAAGTCCATTTATGCAGAGATTACATATAAACACATACATCGGCTCATGAAGCTTCTTATGTAGTATGATGGTGAAAATGACAGTTACATTACAAAACACCATAAGGGGATAAAACAGTGCAGTGAAAGAAAAAAACACAAATCTGTTTTCCATTGTTTCATTCAGACCAGAGAGTGTAAATACTAAGACACTGGACTCATTCTCCAGTGGTGGCTGCATCTGGAGGATATGCAGTTATTATGTAGATTTTCTTTTTATTATATTTAAGTCATTGGAAAGCTCATTAAACATAGAAAGTTCATTTGAATTGTCTTTAGCTAGGCTGTCTGTAGATGGAAAAAAAAAGGCAAATATTAAATTATCTAACAGTAGCACATTGTCGTTTCAGTGACAAGACCTTACCATCTCCTCTGTTGCCATGTTTCCCATTGTGCTCCCTAAAAGTTTGATTTGTTTTTTTTATATATATAGAGACTGGTCTCATGCCAATTGCCTTGACCACAAACATTACAAGCAGTGTTAACAAGCTCTCTAAAGACTTTTTGACCCTTAATTTGAAATAACTGCCTAAAAGCATTACCTGTCTTTTAAATTTGCCAAACATATTCCTGTCAATACATCAGTTCCAACAGTACATACAATATGAAACTTGAAATATATAATACAATTCTTTACAACATTATTTTAAAATGTTCTATTATGTTGTTAGTCAGCACTTACTTCACAAATTGACTTACAATGCAATGAACAAATATTTGTATTAGTAAAAATGAGACAATACGCAAGAACTTTTACATTTATGATGGGCCTTAATAGTGATGTTCTATACAACTGGAATTAACTCACCCTAACTCAAAAACAATACATATAACATTTTTTATTTTTTTATTTTTTGGAACACTTTATAATAACTGCACGTTATTAATCATTAAATAAGCATAAGTAAACAGTTAATTCATCATTTATAAAGCATTAATAAACATTATTTAGCAATTTATAAATACAGCTTTAAATGCTTTATTCTTGATTTATTAGCATATCTATAATGTGTTTAATAAAAAATATTTTCATACTTTATGAATGATCAATTTATAATTTCTAAATGAAGTATTGCATTATTTACAAACCAGTTATTTTGGAGTCAGTGGTTCATAATCATAAGATTACTTAGAAAGTGTAAGTAAATGATTAATAAACTATTTAAATGTACATTCATACATCTTATTATTCAGACATTTAACATGTGTCAGGATATATACACTGAACACAGGGATTTAGAATCCAGACACACTTTATTTTGTAGCACAGGGAAATGGCAGATGAGATATGGCAGAGAAATGGGAAGAGTGGGCAGAAAAATGACTGTCTTGATTCTTTCTCTCGATGCAGAAAGAGGATGGAGATGCACACACCTCAGTAGTGGCGATAAAGGTCCATATAGCACGTAGACTTCCTCAGGAACGGCAGTGACGAAACTGGAACACACTCTGGAGAATAGCAGAGAGCAGGTAAAGGAGTCTTTCCTTGTTTAAGGCCAGACATTTGACTGAGGCTGAGGTGTGTGCTTATGTAGTGTGCTGATAAGGGTGTAATTGAAGACAGGTGCTAGTAATTAGTAGTCTGGTGACAGAGATCACTGTGTGGTGGAAGTGAGAGAGCATATTTTCTAAACGGCCACCTCGACGTCGGGAGTCCAGAATTTCACGGACTGTGTAGATTGGTTCTTCTTTGATTTGAGGTACAGGGGGCACGTCATCTGGGCCAGGCTCTGTGGAAGAAACGGAAACAGGTGGATGATGAGGTTTCAAAAGGGGACGTGAAAAGTAGGGTGAATTTTTTAGTGTGGAGGAAGTTGGAGCTTGTAAGCAACTGGGTTAACCTGTCTTATAACCTGGAAGGGACCAATGTATCGGGGGCTAATTTCCGGCAGGGCAGGCGCATACGAATATCCTGTGTAGAAAGCCAGACGAGTTGTCCTGGAGTGTTTCCTCGTCGGACATCTGCAAAGCTTTTATGTCTGCGCACTGCTTGCTGGAGATGATGATGAGCCTCATCCCATACCCTCTCACTCTCCTGGAACCAGTGGTTGATGGTAGGTACCTCCGATGGCTCGCCTGACCAGGGGAATAGTGGAGGTTGGAAACCAAGCGTTCTAAATCTCAAGGAATAATCTGTAATTGAGCTGGTACCTTGTTGTAGATGATAGAGTTGCTCACTGACGGACGAATCCCCCACTGGACGGCCAAAAACCTCCTTAAAATAAGTACGAAATTCTGGAGTGACATAGTAGCTGGACCAGCCTGATACCAGATTGTTTCAGCCCATTGTAAGGCACGACCAGATAAATTTGAAATAATAAAGGAAATTTTCGAACGTTCTGTGGGAAATCGATGTGGTTGCATTTCCAGTGCAAGGGAACATTGTAGCAGAAAACCGTTGCAGTCCTCCTCCCTACCAGAGAAGGGCGCTGGCGTGACTATGGGACTGGTAACGAAGACAGATGAAGAAGCGGTTGTTGTGGAAGTGACGGTTGTGGTCAGGGCTGCGTTTTTTCCTGCTAACTCTCTGCGGAGAGTTTCCGCGGGCTCTTAAAACGGATTGAGGCGGTCTGGATTCATAGTGAAGTGGGTCTGGCCTTCTGTCAGGATATATACACTGAACACAGGGATTTAGAATCCAGACACACTTTATTTTGTACTGTAGCACAGGGAAATGGCAGATGAGATATGGCAGAGAAATGGGAAGAGCTGGCAGAAAAATGACTGTCTTGATTCTTTCTCTCGATGCAGAAAGAGGATGGAGATGCACACACCTCAGTAGTGGCGATAAAGGTCAATATAGCACGTACACTACCTCAGGAACGGCAGTGACGAAACTGGAACACACTCTGGAGAATAGCAGAGAGCAGGTAAAGGAGTCTTTCCTTGTAAGGCCAGACATTGACTGAGGCTGAGGTGTGTGCTTATGTAGTGTGCTGATAAGGGTGTAATTGAAGACAGGTGCTAGTAATTAGTAGTCTGGTGACAGAGATCGCTGTGTGGTGGAAGTGAGAGAGCCTGGCTGATCTGTGACACATAATTCATGGTTAATTCAGGTAGTTATAAAGCATTTAATAGAGGTCAGTTAACTATTTTTGTGAGCTCATCTAAAGTGAAGACTATTCATGCCTTGTAAAGCATTTACAAAGGAGATTTAAAGGCTCAGTTATCTTCTAAACAGAAAAAGGAAACAAACACAACACAGTGATACAGAACATAGAAATATTTAAAATGTAGGAATGCACATTGAATAGTTTATTAATCATTTACTTACACTTTCTAAGTGATCTTATGAACCACTGTGAACTCCTAAATAACTGGTTTGTAAATAATACAATACTTCATTTAGAAATGATACATTTATCATTAATAAAGTATGAAAATACAATTATTAAACATATTATAGATATGCTTATGAAATCAAGAATAAAGCATTTATAGCTGTATTTATAAACTGCTTACTAATGTCTATTAATGCTTTATAAATGATGAATTAACTGTTTACTAATGCATAGCTAATGATTAATAGCGTGCATTTATTATAAAGTGTTACAATAATTTTTATTTTTTATTTATTTATTTATTTTTTGGGACAGACTTACCTCTGTCTTACCACAGTTTTCCAGCATTTGGTCCGCCTCTTTGCTAAATATCCCACTCTTACCGTCTTACGACGAGTCCCACTTCTCTCCGGATCCTCCACCACAATTTGCCAGCCCCATGACTACTACTCATCCGCCTGACACTAACACCTAGACTTCATTGCGTGTTCGAACAGCCACGCGCACGTCAAGACGCTGTGGACTACCCTTTCCCCCACCATCGAGACATCTTCCCGGCATCCTCCTATCTTTCGGCCCTGCCAACGATACCTCCCATCAAAAAATGGACAGTATCAATGGCAATGCCTATAGGCAGCTTAAACTAATACCCCAAACATTATCATCCTTCCCATTTAGATGGGCCCCCGAGGGTTTAATATATTTGGGCATTAATGTTACCGCCTCCTTTGAACAGATGTATAAAATAAACTTTCCTCCACTTTTTGAACGTATTCGGTTAGACTTAGAAAGGTGGAATGTTCTTCCTGTTTCTTGGTTGGGACGGATCTCCCTCCTGAAGATGAATATTCTTCCAAGATTACTTTACCCCATTCAAATGATTCCAATAAACTTTACCCACAAAACTATTAAGAAATTGAATGGTTGGTTTAGTTCCTTTATATGGGCTAAAAAAAGAGCACGTATTAAACTTTCAACTTTAATGCTTCATCTTCAGTGGGAGGTCTTGACCTTCCAGATATACGGAGATATCAGCTAAGTGTTCACTTGCGTTATATCTCTGACTGGGTACATAGAGGGTCCAGAACAGTGTGGTTTGATATTGAAAGTTCACTCAGTAAACTTCCTTTAATAAATCTGCTTTTCCTTAAAAAGTTTAAATCCTTGAAAGTTGCTTGTAGTAACCCCATCACAATTAATGCTGTCAAGGCATGGAAAGTTATCAGGCGTTTGGAGGGTCGACCCCAACTTACCTCAACTTTTACTCCTATTTGTGATAACTATGACCTCCTGCCGGGGACTGTAGACCAACATTTTCAAGTTTGGGCACATAAAGGTCTCAATACTTTACATGATCTATTCGAGGGGGACACTTTAATGTCATTTGACCAATTAACCACCAAGTACAGCATTCCACAACAGGATTTTTTTAGTTATTTACAGTTGAGAGACTTTGTGAAAAAGGACACTACTTTGCTTACAAATCAAGACATTTCGGCTGTGGAGAGACAGATTTTTTCACAAATGAACAGTTCTACAAGTTCTTTTTATAAGGTTCTCAAGGATTGTGGATCTTCAAATACTGACTTATTGAAGAGGACATGGGAAAGGACACTTGATATACAAATCACAGACGATCAATGGGAGGAAGCATGGAAGAATGCAGGACCTTAAGCATATGTAACAGAGTAAAAGCAATGCAGTTGAAAATTTTGCACAGAGCTCACATTTCTCCTTCGCGGAGGCACAGGTTTAAAGAAGACTGCTCGCCAATGTGCCCGAAATGTAAAACAGAGGAAGGAGATCTTATTCACTGTTTCTGGTCTTGTAAGGAGATTCAGAAGTTTTGGGTTATGGTTGAACAAGAACTTAATGCTATCTTATCTATCAATATTGGCTACGGTCCAAAACACATGTTGCTTGGAATATACGACGACATGGTTATAGACAAAAATAAAAAGACACTTTGCAAGTTCCTAACATTCTGTGCAAGAAAATGCATTCTTTTGACTGGTTAGTTGATAAAGCCCCTTCTAGGTCAGTATGGCACAGGGTTATATTGGAATATTATGTTTCATTAGATTATCTAACCTGTGCGTCTTATAATAAAGATGTCCTCTTTTATAGAAGGTGGGACCCATTTCTGATATATATGGGCTTAGATATATCCTCTATTCTTATTAGAGGGTTTGTTTAATGAGGTTTAAATGTGTGGCACATTGGTGCAAAAAAAATGTAAGATATAGCCTACTGTTTGTATGTTTATACCACTCTCCATTTCATTTATTTTTTAAACTGATTTACTGTGGTAAGCCATATTATTTTTATTAAATTTTTTATTCATTTTATTTGATTGATTTAACTTTTTTTTTCTTTTTTTTTCGTTCTTTTGTTTGATGCAAATTTTGTTTTGTAATGTTGAAAAATTAATAAATATATTTCACAAATGGACAGTAGTAGGCTTGAAACATCATCTGGCGCAAAATTTCCTGTTCCCATGCATAAACAGCTTAATAAGTAACTATGCAGAAAGTAAGAGGCTTGTTTGAGATTAGCAAAATCTGTGCATAACCGATCACCGGTGATCAGCGCAAGATGCATGCCGGTTAGAAATGTGTCCTAGTGCGGTCCGCCTTGCTCTAATGTCATGCTGACGTATGTAAAAAATCTCTCGCGAGTGCAAGGCGACGTGTCGGATTCTGCACTCGGGCACAGTTGCTCTCCACCGACTGCGCTAATCTAAAGCACGATGGGAAACGACTTGCTGATGGCACAGCTTAATGCTCATTGGTTTAAACAACCGTGATGTATTGTTCTCTTTTAAAATGTTTGATTTTAAAACTCTGATAGCATGTTTTATGTGTGTACGTTATGCGAATGCGATCTTTATGGGTTATGCAAAGTAATTTTTATCTCAATTTAAAAAAAATTACCCATAAGACTGGTTTTGTGGTCCAGGGTCACATACGTCTGTATTAAAGAAAAAAATTATTGATAAACATGTATTTGGAATGGAATTAAATAAGTACTTTGGGTGTCTTGTTCATTATATTTATTTTCATATTAACCAACAGAACTTAAATTACATCAATTTTATTAGCAACACTGTGCATGAGCGTGAATCCCATGATATCCATCTTTGATCTCGCAGGTGTCAGATCCACTGCGAGAAGAAAGAACTGTCCGGATTGCCTGCACTTTTTTCACTCCTCCTCTCACTGCAGCCGCCTACTCTCGCACACATATCAGGCGAGGCAAGGCGCATCTCAAACAAGCCTAATGCAGGATTAATGAGTAGTACTACATTAACACTTCAGCTACTACTATTAACTAATATAGAAACAAGCTTAACTAATCAGTAAGTAATATCGAATTTAGTACTAAGATAGTCCCTTATTAGGTAATTAATAATAACTTATTGAGATTGGCATCATTAAGAACTAATAGGTAATTGTGACAAATAAGAAAGAGTTACTAATTAATTACTTATCACAACATTATAGTGTCTGAGACGTTAGCAATTGTCTGTTTTTACTCTCAATATGGTTATAAAATGCATCACAAAAAAAAATTCATTTTAAAATATTGCTCCAGATCACTAGTAGTTTTTTAAGATTGTCTCTTTTTTTTTACTCAGAACATGGTCATAAAATGCATCACTAATTACTCAAGTGTTACCTTCAGTGACTACTAGTAATCTGGACCATTATTTTAAAGTCAAAAAGATGTTTTTCACTTTAAAATATGGTCTAGATCAATAGTAGTTCCTGCATAGTGACTAGGTAACACTTGAGGAATTAGTGATGCATCTTATGCTATATATTCAGGGTAAAAAAAACAAAAAACACTGATTACGTCTCAGACACACGATAATGTTCTTTATAATTTGTTAGTTAGTTAACAGTTATTAATGAGGCTAATCTCATTAAGTAATTGTTGGTTACCTAATAAGGAACTATCTCCTAAATTTGATATTACTTACTGATTAGTTAAGCTTGTTTCTATATTAGTTAATCGTTGTAGCTGAAGTGTTAATGTAATAATACTCATTAGTATTGTATTACTTTCTGCATACACTGTAAAAAACGGTAAAAGTTGCTGTAAAATAAGGGTAATCTACTGGCAGCTGTGGTTGCCAGCAATGTACTGTTAATTCACAGCCCTTTACCATTAATTTACAGCTCTCCATTTTTACAGTATGGTACCGTAAAAATGCCATGGAAGGTAACTCGTATCATTTGGGAAACCGATTGCTTCAAACAGTTCGAGTTCAAAAACTAGTATTTATACTGATAGTACTGTGAACTTACTTAATTTGAGTCCACTGAAAATTAATATCTCTTAATATAAAACTGCAAACACCTAATGTGTAACAGTGAATTAATTGACTAATTAATTCTCGTATCATTTGGGAAACCGATTGCTTCAAACAGTTCGAGTTCAAAAACTAGTATTTATACTGATAGTACTGTGAACTTACTTCATTTGAGTCCACTGAAAATTTATATCTCTTAATATAAAACTGCAAACACCTAACGTGTAACAGTGAATTAATTAAAAACATGATTTTAACTAAAATCTTTGCTGTTCATATTTAGCGAACAATAGCATGCATGCATGTGCTAAAGTACTTAGTAAGGAGATTGTCACTGTATCAGGAACTACAAAGTAACTGCCTTTAAATAAAGCAACAGGCCGCATAACATCAGTGTTTCTCTGCTCATCACTGACTGAAGCACAGACTCTACTCTACAGCACAATGGAGACCTAACTAAAAACGAATGAATTAAACTAACAGTTTAATTAATCTCTCCTATATCATCTTTTGCAAAAACACATAAAACACTTCAGTTTAATATTTACTCTCCTTATCAGTTATTTACTTCACATAACTTTTTTCTATGAACTTTTACTAATATTTGAGTGAAATTAACTTCTTTCATTTGGTAAATCTGACTGTTACATTTTACAGTATATTACTGTTTTCCCTTGATTTTACGGTAATCTACTGGCAGCTGGGTTGCCAGTAAATTGCTGTTTTTCTACAGTTTTATGCCGTAAATTAATTTACAGTTGATTACTGTTAAATTATACTTCACTCTGTTTTTTAATTTATTTAACCCTTTTAACCCCACTGCAAAATCTTCAGTTTTAAATGGACACTTGTATGTCCACACTACAGAGTGTAGGAGTAACACTGAAGCAGTGATGAAGTTAATGATATAGTTCAGTGATTAAAAAACTGATGATTGAGCATTAGGGATGAACACCTGATGTTAACAAGCAGAATCACTGAAGGACAGAGGAACAACAAGAAGATAAAAAAGCGAAACACAAGAACTACAACTGACTTCAGCCACAGAAGGCATTAAAGCTCTCAAGATCTCAGCAGAGGAGGATTAAACAACTCCAAAAAATAGCATTACCAGCTTCACTTATTAATAACCAGATTGACTTTAATTTTTTTCATACGTCTACAGAAATTCATATTGAGAATTAAAAGAGGTTTAGATGTTGTTTTGTTTCATTTGATGTTACCATTATGGTGATCAGTGTTGCCTTAGTTGGGCTCTTGACCCTTGACTTTAATGACGGACCATTATTGTAAAGTGTTACCCATTTCATACCTAAAAATACCCCTTAATCATGGTGAAATCATTATAATGTGCAACCTCTTGTGACTTAGTCTCATTATTTTCTCAATAATAAAAGAACAATGTCCATTAAATAAATCTTCAAAATATTTCAAATATTCTTAAAAAAAGTGTCACACTCATTCTAAAACACAAAAGCATAAGGTCTTTTAACTTGATAAAATATTCACTCAGATATTCCCACTTGTTTCTTGAAAAACATTCTCATAACTTGCTGGCGTACTGTTGTCAGATTTAGCCCATAAATAAGTGGATTTAAAATTGGAGGTACAAGTAAGAATTCCAGGGCCATGAAATTACGCACACTTTGAGGAACATTCTTTGAGCCATAACGACTGTACAGTACATCAAACAGAAAAGCAACAGTCACATTGATCAATGAAACCAGATGTGGCACACATGTTTGCATGAATTTATGCCTGCTCTCTATTGACTTTATGCACTTTCTAATCAGGTGAATGTATGAGCAAAATAGAATACTGTATGTCCAAAATATGTAAGAATAACAATGTACCCAAACACATTATTTACAGTTGTAGAAAAACAAGAAAGTTTTGCAACTGCCCAAATCTCACAGAATAACTTTTCAATAGTAGAGCCACACAAGGTGAGTCTAGATGTTAAAATAATTAGAATAGACAAGCAAAAAAATGGAGCCAGCCAGCAGTAAAGGATACATTTAAAAACCATCTGATTGGTCATTATTGAATGATACTCAAGTGGTCTACATATTGCCAAATACCTGTCATATGCCATCACTGTTAATGTTGAAAAGTCACACGCAGTAGATGAATAAATTACAAATATTTGAATCAGACATCCGGTATAAGAAATCACATGATCATGTGCTAATAAATCATACATGAATTTAGGATAGAATCCAGAAGTGCCAAAAAGTCCATTTATGCAGAGATTACATAAAAACACATACATCGGCTCATGAAGCTTCTTATGTAGTATGATGGTGAAAATTACAATTACATTACAAAACACCATAAGGGGATAAAACAGTGCAGTGAAAGAAAAAAACACAAATCTGTTTTCCATTGTTACATTCAGACCAGAGAGTGTAAATACTAAGACACTGGACTCATTCTCCAGTGCTGGCTGCATCTGGAAGGATATGCAGTTATTATGTAGATTTTCTTTATATTATTTTAAGTCATTGGTAAGCTAATTAGACATAGAAAGTTATTTTTATGAATTTAAGACAATTTGAATTGTCTTTAGCTAGGCTGTCTGTATGGGGGGAAAAAAAAGGCAACTATTAAATGTTCGGTAACACTTTACAATAAGGTTCATTAGTTAACATTAGTTAACTACCTTAGTTAACATGAACTAAGAATGAACAGTACTTCTACAGCATTAATTAATCTTAGTTAATATTAATTTTAACATTTACTAATACGTTATTAAAATCAAAGGTTGTATTTGTTAACATTAGTTAATGCACTGTGAACTAACATGAACAAACAATGAACAGCTGGATTTTTATAACTTAGATTAACAAAGATTAATAAATACTGTAACAAATGTATTGCTCATTGTTAGTTCATGTTAGTTAATACATTAACTAATGTTCACGAATGAAACCTTATTGTAAAGTGTTACCAAATTTTCTAACAGTAGCACATTGCCAGTTTAGTGACAAGACCTTACCATCTCCTCTATTGTCATGTTTCCCATTGTGCTCCCTAAAAAGTTTGATTTGGTTTGCTATTTATGGACACTGGTCTCATGCCAATTGCCTTGACCACAAACATTAAAAGCAGTGTTAACAAGCTCTCTAAAGGCTTTTTGACCTTTAATTTGAAATAACTGCCAATCTACACCCGCAAATAGATTTGCAAGCATTACCTGTCTTTTAAATTTGCCAACCATATTCCTGTCAATACATCAGTTCCAACAGTACATAAAATATGAAACTTGTAATATATAATACAATTCTTTACAAAATTATTAAGTGCTGAAAGCAGCACACTTATTGTTTTTCTTAAGTTTTCTTATTCTTCTTATTCTTCTTCTTATTCTTATTATTCTTATTCCCGGGAGAAAAATTTTGGCCAGCTCCTGCGCCTAGGCCCTTTGAGACAGAGACACCGTTCCAACTTTAAAACGTCCGGTCAGTACCGGTGTAAGTTGCTCGCGAAGATGACATCACGAGTCCATGTTGTTCGGCGCCATATTGGATTGAACAGAAAGCGAAACCAAATTTTCACAGGTCACAAATTTGGTCCGAACTTCACGAAACTGGACGTACATGATCCTTGGACCAAGCCTCACAAAAGTTACTAGAAGGATTTTTGATTTTCGGAAGCGTTTGCCCGTCACAGCCAAACGAAATCGGCGGTGTAGTCGCCAAACAGGAAGCCGTCCATATCTTTGATGATAACTTTTGATGCATCGGTCTAATTTAATCATCCTCATTTATTAATATCTACAGATTTCTATGCATGAATTGTGCATTTCCAGTTCTCAAAACAGTTAATTAAAAAAAAAAAAAAAAAAAAAAAAAATAAAAAAAAAAAAAAAAGCCTTTTGTATTTCCAGTTCTCAAAACAGTTAATAACAACAACAACAACAAAAAAAAACTTTATACAAAATACATCATGCTCTTCTTCGCTAACCGAACAAACAATTCATTGTCTGTGGCTGTGTTTGTGCGCGCGGGAAATATGCTGCGCATAACAATAGAAGACAAGGAGAAACACGCAGTCACATGCTCAAACAATCAACAACGTCGCTCTAGAGGTACGTTCCGTTTGACCGTAAGTGGACTGCGAAGTGGACTTCACAGGGTATTCCGCCATCTTAAGTGAGATTCCAATCCGAAGGGAGCGAACATGTTCAGTTCGAAGGGCACTGCGCACGGCATAGGGAATAAGGGAACATCGATACATCATTATTGTCAGTGAAGTCCACTTCAACTGATATACCGTGCTCAGGGAGTAGGGGAGCAGTGAACACTGCGCATGGACCCTGTCGAATGGAACGCACCTTAGATGTGTAAAAACAAGTGGAAAGCGCGAGCGCGCCGCTGTCTCCTTTCCACAAGCGCTTGCTCTCCCGTGGCGTCTGTCGTTGCTATGCAACCATGAACTGCGCTCTCCATGATGACAAGGAAGTATCAGCAAAAGATGAATTGATTTCTAGCCCTTGCATTAGCTTTACTACTATATTTATGGAGATGAAAAATAATAAGGCGCCCTGTACAGCTATGACAACGCATTCTCATCCTAGGGCGTCATTACTAACGCTTTTGACATTTCGTCTACATCAAACGCACATGGCACCCTTTAGCGTCAATATGAGACGCACAGAGCTTTGTTCGGTTATGGGTAGGTTTAGGTCTGGGGTAGGGTTAGGGTTAGACCGCTAGGAGGCGCCTTCTGGCCCATATCTATCTGCCTCTCATATTGACGCTAAAGGGTGCCATGCGCGTTTGATGTAGACGAAATGTCAAAAGCGTCAGTATATGACGGCTTGGGATGAGATCGGGCTGGCTATGATAAGCTGTTCGGCCGAGCATTCAATGTTGTTACGCTGCAAGCTGATCAGTTGGTTCGTTGCTGCCGCACTCTTTCATCGCACACCATAAAGAGCAAATTGTTTTTTAATGTTTCAATTTCGTGATTAAAATGACATAATTTGGAAGCGGATAATTTCTTTACAAACAGCTCATAATGACTCAGTGTTAGAATGCTGAATCTACACTCGATAGTGTGAATAAAATCAGCGCAACGCAGACCACTGCATTGACAGCGTGAAACATATGATCTGTCTACGGCCAGGGCTCAGCGGAAGACAGAAAATGCCAGTCCAGCGCTGATTGAGGAATTAAATTCGAAAATAAAAGACAGTTTGACATCTTTTTTCTTGCATCTGTGAATTTATTTTTTAATAATTTGTTCTGAGATGAAGCGAATATATTTGTGCGGGAATTTCTCGCACTATAAAAGCTAACCTTGCGGGAATGGTTAAAATTATGCGCAATCCCCACATTCCCGCACCGAAATTCAAGCCCTGAAATGGCAGCGGGATGTGTAACTCTAGCATATGGCGCATATGTCATAAAAAGTTAGGCAAGGCCAAACAGCGTTATCCATGTTGTTGCGATTACATCGCTAGAGTAAGCTAATAGTGAAACTGATAGCGTTTTTCATTTAATTACAATATGAGGACTGGCGGTAGGCTATAAAAATCAGCGTTTCTGTGTAGGTGATGACAACCATCTTGACAGCAGCAATCAAAGCATCGCTAATTACGGTAGCCTTAATTTGAGATAGTAAATTTGTTCCTAATCAAAGGGAACACTCAACCACAGAACAGCTGGTCTAAGCTGATCATTGTCATGCTTCTTGTTTGGTGTCTGCATTTTCGTCTGTGTCTCGTTCTGTGTTACAGGATGAACCTGCGGACCTGTCTAGCATGCCCAAGAAGTACCTTGACCTAAAGGAAGTGTGCAGTAAGTCTCGAGCAGCTCCTCTCCCTCCTCATCATCCCTATGATTGTGCCATAGACTAGAGCTTAGATCGGGCCCAACAAATCAAGCCCGACCCTACCCGAGCCCGAGCCCGTTGTGTCCGAGCCCGGCCCGGCCCGACACGTTCACTGTAATTATGAGCCCGAGCCCGATTTAAACCCGACCATTTTTAATATGTGGGCCGTTATAACCAGGGGCGGCGCCAGAATAATACATTTTTTTAATGTGCTATCATTTAGGCTACAGGGGGGAGCTGCGCAGTTATATAGGCCTATATTATTATAAAAATACTATTAATAAATGAGCAAAAATTGACCAACACTCAATATTAAATATTCAATTATTTTAATTATCACAATTAAAGCTTTAATTTGATTAAATTGAACAAGCACAACATTCAGCATTCAATCAAATATTCTTAAAGATTAATTATTACTAATAATGTTACTTCAACATATTATTTCAACATAATATGTGTGTGAGCAACTGCAACAAGCAAGATTCGGTGACAGCGCAAGTTTCAAATGGTGTAAGTGACCGCGGCGCGCCGGCGACTCCATGTCATGATTATTTGTCTGCTAAATTGCTTTTTATGTATTAAATCTATAGGCAATTGGTTGATGAAAAATGTATTAAAATTAAAATACAATTTATACTAAACGAAATTCACTTTAAAGAAAAGCTTTCTTCAAAACAAAACTTAACAAACTTGAAACTAAATGTGCTTATTCAATGGCTAAAACACGTAGGCTAGACTTTCTTTTTGAACAAATTGCAGCACATTCATTTAATTCTGAATTTTGCACATGTAAGTTGAAAGGCATTTGTTTGTGCATAGTAAAACATGCTATCTGTAACATTTATCACGTTCATAAGTGTGCGTGCATTTATTAATTATTATCTCAATGAATAATGCGACAAGGAAGAAGCATGTAAACTGCGTTGTTTGTTTATTCAGAAATAATTGAATGGATCGGAAAAGTAACAAAAGAGGACATCGAGGGACTACTATCATAATTTATTTCTGTCATGGCAAGACTGCTTCATGTGTCTGTTCATCGTCGAAGTCCCCGTTTTTTTGCTGTCATAGGCGAGCAGCGTGCCGCATTTAATGCACGAGACAAAGCCAACACATATGTTGTCACTCCCCACAACTAGTTTAAAATGTTGCCATACCTCCGATTTTCCTCCAAACTTGCTCAAAGTTAATTCTCCTGTTTTAATTTTTTTCTTTGCTTCTTCAAGCACTTAAGCTACAGAATAGTACAGCACGCACAGCAGGAGTGATGCGTCACGCGTGCGAGACTGCGAGTGCGAGTGGACGAGACGCTGCCAGCGCATGACACGTGACGTGCTTTATCAAGGGCCCGACCCGACCCGGCCCGAGGACAGTGGCGGGAAATATCCGCCCGGTCGGGTCGGGTCGAGTCCGGGCTCGGGCTCGGGCTCGGGCAGAGAATCTAAGCTCTAATACAGTGTTCTCTAATAGCAAACTCCTTCTGTCATATTTCTATTAACTGTCAATCACAAATAATTACATCATAATCCTCAAGATTTAATGTTGTAATTAATTTTCGCACAATTTCCAAACACTGCTGGAATATGTGGAAGCAATAATGCATTCGAAGAACTGCGATACAGTCACACGGCTGCTTTATGCTGTTCATCCAGTTTGAAGAACAGCATTCTGGGACATAAAAGTTAATGTATTCATGTAACTTAATTTGAAACATTGATACTTAATATCATGTAATTTTCCTGTGTGTGTTTGTGTGTGTGTGTGTGTGTGTGTGTGTGTGTGTGTGTGTGTTTGTGTGTTTGTGTGTGTTTG
>FLSR01004877.1:11976875-11995521 GCA_900092035.1 Leuciscus waleckii
CGGGTCGGGTCGAGTCCGGGCTCGGGCTCGGGCAGAGAATCTAAGCTCTACCATAGACTTACCACTAGGTACGTCTCTGCCTAAAAGCAGATTATATTCGCTTTCTGCTCCGGAAAGGGAGACCATGGAGAAATATATTTCTGATTCTCTGGCAGCCAAACTCATCCGCCCTTCCTCTTCGCCTGCAGGTGCAGGATTTTTCTCTGTGAGGAAGAAAGATGGTTCCCTGCACCCTTGTTTACAATCAAGGTTTGAACAACATCTCGGTTAAGAATACTTATCCTTTGCCTTTGATGTCTTTGGCCTTCGAGCGATTGCAGGGTACTTCCTTTTTCACGAAGTTGGGCATTAATTTGCATATAATTTGGTCCGCGTCAGGGAGGGGGATGAATGGAAGACTGCTTTCAATACCCCAGGGGACACTTTGAATATCTGGTTATGCCATTTGGGCTATCCAATGCTCCTGCAGTCTTCCAGACACTTGTCAATGGCGTGCTGAGAGATATGTTTAATCAGTTCATTTATGTCTACCTGGATGACATATTGATATTTTCTCTTTCTCTCCAGGAACATGTTCAGCATGTCAGATGAGTGCTTCAGAGTCTGTTAGAGAATGGTCTTTTTGTCAAGGTGGAAAAATGCATTCATCATGCACAGTGTGTTCCCTTTTTAGGATACATTGTGTCATTCCCTTTTTAGGATACATTGGGTCGTCACAGCCTAACAAAATTCAGGCTGTGATGGATTGGCCAATCCCAGACTCACCCAAGGCCCTGCAGAGGTTTCTGGGCTTTGCCAATTTTTACCGCTGTTTTATTCGTAATTACAGCCAGCTAGCCGCCCCTCTGACTGATAACAACGTTCAGGTGGTCTAAAGTAGCCAGTGTTGCTTTTTCCAACAGTCGTTTAGTTTCAGCTCCCATTCTTATTTCCCCTTATTCCTCTCATCAGTTTGTGGTGGAGGTCCATGTGTCGGAGGACACCCAGCGTTCATCCGCGGACGACAAGGTGCATCCGTACACATTTTTTTGTCATCATTTGTCTCCCGCTGAACGCAATTACGATATTGTGTTGGAGGAGTGGCGCCATTGGTTGGAAGGTTTGGGGGTGCCTTTCATCGTCTGGGATCGATAACAAAAACCTTGAGCACATCGGGTCCGCCAATCGTTTAAACCCTAGGCAGGCTCTGTGTTTATTTAATTTTTTCTGGCCTGCTCTATTTGTGCTATAAGACTTCCAATCAACCCCCTGCTGGACTCCTAGCTGCTGTCAGGGTCCTTTGAGACTCTGGTCCCACACCGATTTTGCTCGATTTTGTTTTGAAGGTACTTTAGGTTACCAGCAACCAATTTTTGCAAGTCTTGAATCTGAAGTCGTGGTTCCCTTTGCCCACGCTTAGTCCAAAGGTGCTGGGGGAAACCCCCCACCTGGGGGAAAGTCAGACAGGCTCTACTCCAGATGGTTGAGCACACTAAGGCTCAGGCTAATCGCCACCGATCAAAGCCACACGTCAAGTGGTGCTCTCCGATTCGTTTGTAATAAACTTGCTCCCAAATGTATTGGCCTGTTCACTGTCACTAAAGTTCTTAGTCCAGTGACAGTCTGCCTCAAACTTCCTCCTGCGTACAGGATAAATCATTAAATTTTTTATGTTTCCAAAATAAAACCCATTTTTCACTCCCCTGTTAATCTGCCTGTTCCGGTTCCCCCACTGCCGCATCTCGTAGATGGCGAACCCACCTATTTGGTCAAATGTATTCTGGACTCGAGACAGAGGGGTTCAGAGGGATTACAGTATTTGGTGAACTGGGAGAGTTACGGTCTGGAGGAGAGAAGTTGGGTGCCTGCAAGGGACATATTGGATCACTCCCTTATCGATGATTACAATCGACAGGTAGGTTCCTCTGATAGCGCCAGGAGGCGCACTTAAGTAGACGGCTACTGTCATGGTTCGCAGGTCTGTGTGTTCATCTTGCTTGTCTTGTTGTGTTTTCTGTCACCTGTTGGTGGCTCGCGTTGCTGGGCAACATTTCTTGGCTGATGAGCTAATCAGCACAGCCCACATGAAGCTTGTCAATACTACATTTAAATGTGGTGTGTTTGCTCTCATATTTTGTCAGATCGTTTTGGTGTTCATGCCTGCTGTTTCTCCCCGTCCAGTGTGTTTCCAGTTCTCTGTGCCATTTGTTTCACTTCCTGTTCATGTGCAACACTTTACTGGATTTTCTATTGGACTATCTATCAGCAGATGAATCTCAGCCCATTGAAGTCTCCTCGCTGCCGGCCTGCCATTCACCATCTTCTACCCACGATTCTGACCATCCTACTGGAATATTTCCTGTTTAAATATAAACTGACTTCTCTTCATTTGCGACTAGAGTTATTTCCTGACATTATATCATTCAGAATATTTCATTTAGCTCCTTCTGTTTGAAAATTGGGATACATCAGTCTGGCATTTGGTAGGAGTAGCTGGTCAGGTCTGGTTCTTGTGGTCTTCGCTGAGGATCTGTGCCGGGGGTGTCTAATCAATGAGTGGATCTGTCTCTAGGTCTACTGTCTAATTGTCATGGGACAGACAGACTAACATAAGTGTAGGTGCCATTCCTCTTATGATGCAAGTACACTGGATGCTATGGAAAGTGTTTCCAGTTAACCTAATTAATTCAGCCTAACAATTATAAAAATGTAATTATGTGTTGTGTATTCTTGTGGCTGGAGAAGTGCCCTGACATTTGAGCTTTTTTTCAGTTGCTTATAAACATATTAATGACTAAAGTCTCATTACACTGTATTCAGCACAAACTGGCCTAAAATAATATGTGAGCAACATGTATGTACATGTTTGTATTTTGGAGAAAATAACTCTTTATGTGTGGTAAAAAAAATTTAAAAAATAAACAAATAAGGTCACAAAAATTAAACATCACGTTACTCAAGCTTGCATCAGCTGACTCTCAGCTGATCCACGTCTACCTATAGGAATACGACGCCTATCACTGTATATTTAAGCTTATTATCAGCAGCTATCGCGTTTCTCAGGAGCTAATTAAATGACGAAATTTGGCTGGCAAACGTCTCAGGTTACGTATGTAACCCTGGTTCCCTGAGAGGGAACGAGACGCTGCGTCGCCACGCGGTGGGAACGCCCTGCGTGATTGCGGCGTGAAGCACGTGTATAATCAGTCCAATGGAAAGACGAGACGTCATAGGCGGGTGACGTCATCGACCAGGAAACTATAAGGCAGCCCCGCTGACACAGATCGCGTTAGCTTCTGAAAAGCCGAAGCAAGTCGATCACAGGCATGCAGGGAGTATGGCAAGGCGACGCAGCGTCTCGTTCCCTCTCAGGGAACCAGGGTTACATACGTAACCTGAGACGTTCCCTTTCAAGGGAACTCGAGCTGCGTCGAGACGCGGTGGGAACCCTATACCCACGACGCCATATGACAAATGCCTGTTCTGTATGAAGACCATGCGCATACTAGGAAACAAGCACCCTAGACCCGGGAGTGGAGCCTATGTCCAAGTCATAAAATCTAACAAATGTATGCGGTGAGGACCTGCCTGCCGCATTACAGATGTCAGACTGAAACTCCTGATAATAAAGCCTTAGAGGCAGCCATACTCCTGGTAGAATGGGCCGGGACAACCAAAGGTAAAGGTTTTCCGGCCACTTCATAAGCAAGTGAGATAGCCTCAACTACTCACTTGCTCATTATCTGTTTAGATGCAGGGCAACCTATCTTAGGTAACCTGAAGCAGACAAATAACTGCTCTTATATATATGCCACAGGTTGCAGCTCTGTGCACATAAGCATCCAAGAGCCCGGACAGGGCAAAACAGATTAAGTTCTTCCTGATCTGGCTTGTATTAAGGTGGAGGACAGAAGGCCTGCAGCACAAATGACCCACAAATTGAGTAGGAATACAACCCGGCAAGGGGTGAGGAAAGACTATCACCATACCAGGTGCAAATCCAAGTACGTGCAGGCCCCAGCCTCAAGTACCACGGAGAAGATGAAATAAGGATCTCTCCTCAGAGATAACCCAGCAAAGAAACATTCATTGCAGAAATCAAGTACTGTACCATAGGGCAGATAGCAAGATTCAGAAGGCATTCTCCACACCAGGCAGAGAACAGTTTCCATTTCAATCCATATTCAGTCTTCTCGTGGAGGGAGCTCTAGACTGGAGTATGGTCTCCACGACCTCAGTCGAGAGACCTGAATCTATGAGCTGGGCCCCCTCAGAGGCCGAGCCCATAGTATCCATAACTCCGGAAGAGAGTAACTCCCAGGAGCAAAGATATCAGGAAATGCGTACAGGTGTAGCCTCAACCACACCTAATACGTTGCATCCAGTTCAAGCAGAGCTGGATGCATCAGGGAGAACCAAATGGGCAATGCGTTGTATAAACGATGCGAAAGATAGACTTGAGTTTTGACCGAAGTTCTCCTAAAGGAGCTCCACCACCTTGGGGTGAAGTCCCCATTCCCCGGGCCTCAGCCCCTGCCTCAACAGGATATCTGCTCTGATATACGAGACCATCAGTGTGTTGTCCGGAAGGAAAAGCGCATGGTGACGTCGCAGGTCTGGCAGGAAGTATTTGAGAGCACGAAATACCGCCATCATTTCTAGCCGATTTATGTGGCAAGAACGTTGATGGTCCTGCAAAAGACCTTTCGACGAGCGGCCACTCATGACCGCCCCCCATCCCGTGAGGGAAGCATCCGTCGAAAGCGTTACGCGTCGACAAGAAGCCCCCAGCACTGGGCCCTGGGCGAGGAACCAAGGTTTCTTCCACATGACCAAGGCACGAAGGCATCGCCGAGTGACCTTGATCGTGCGAAATGGATTTCCCCTCGGAGAAAACCCCTTGATCCTGAGCCACCACTGCAAAGGTCTCATGTACAAAAGGCCAAAAGTGATTACGTTGGACGCAGCTGCCATGAGCCCCAACAGTCTCTAAAACTGTTTCACAGTGAGTGACTGGCCTAGTTTTACCCCCTTTACGGCTGTGAGAATCGCAGAAATACGTGCAGGAGACAGACGTGCTTGCATTACTGTCGAATCCCATAAAACACCCAGAAAAGTGGTCCTCTGAGCTGGAAGGAGCACACTCTTCTTGGCGTTGAGCCACAACCCCAACCTCTTTATATGAGACAGAACGACATCTCGATGCCGAACCGCCAACTGCTCGGACTGAGCTAAAATCAACCAATCGTAGATAAAGTATAATACGCGAATGCCCTGGAGTCTCAGAGGAGCCAGAGCTGCATCCACGCATTTTGTAAAGATGCGGGGTGATAAACCTAGGCCGAAGGGAAGAACCCAATACTGGTATGCTTCGCCACCGAAAGCAAACCTCAGGAACCTCCTGTGATGAGGATGGATAGATAAGTAAGCGTCCTTCAAGTCTATTGTGACAAACCAGTCCTCGGACTGAATCTGTGACAATCATTTTAGCGTATAGCATACTTTGAACTTGAGATTCTGAAACCTGCTGTTTAATTGACGCAGGTCTAGAATAGGACGCAACCCCCCATCCTCTTTCGGAACAATGAAGTAACGGCTGTAAAACCCTGACTGTCTGCTGGGAGGAGAAACCCCTTCTATAGCTCCCTTTGCAGAAGTGTCAGTACTTCCTGCTCCATAACCAGAGCCTGCTCGGGGTCCACCACTGTGGGGAGGACCTCTAGAAATCTGGGCGGACGAGAACCGAACTGAATTCTGAAACCCTTTTCTAAAGTGTGCAGGACCCACTGAGAAATATATGGCAGTAGTTTCCACGCTGCCAGAAATTCTACTAGGAGAACCAGTCTATCGAGACTGGCCTCTGGATTTGGTTGAACAGTCACTGTGGTGCCCTGAAGCGGCGAACCGGCAGGGAACAACCAAACTGACCGTTCTACGCCCCTCCTCGGAGGATCGTATGGGGACGCTGACACCTCGGTGCCCTGAACGGAGAACCGGCAGGGAACAACCGAACTGACCATTCTACGCCCCTCCTCGGAGGATCGAATGGGGACGCTGACACCTCGGTGCCCTGAACGGAGAACCGGCAGGGAACAACCGAACTGACCATTCTACGCCCCTCCTCGGAGGATCGAATGGGGACGCTGACACCTCGGTGCCCTGAACGGAGAACCGGCAGGGAACAACCGAACTGACCATTCTACGCCCCTCCTCGGAGGATCGAATGGGGACGCTGACACCTCGGTGCCCTGAACGGAGAACCGGCAGGGAACAACCGAACTGACCATTCTACGCCCCTCCTCGGAGGATCGAATGGGGACGCTGACACCTCGGTGCCCTGAACGGAGAACCGGCAGGGAACAACCGAACTGACCATTCTACGCCCCTCCTCGGAGGATCGAATGGGGACGCTGACACCTCGGTGCCCTGAACGGAGAACCGGCAGGGAACAACCGAACTGACCATTCTACGCCCCTCCTCGGAGGATCGAATGGGGACGCTGACACCTCGGTGCCCTGAACGGAGAACCGGCAGGGAACAACCGAACTGACCATTCTACGCCCCTCCTCGGAGGATCGAATGGGGACGCTGACACCTCGGTGCCCTGAACGGAGAACCGGCAGGGAACAACCGAACTGACCATTCTACGCCCCTCCTCGGAGGATCGAATGGGGACGCTGACACCTCGGTGCCCTGAACGGAGAACCGGCAGGGAACAACCGAACTGACCATTCTACGCCCCTCCTCGGAGGATCGAATGGGGACGCTGACACCTCGGTGCCCTGAACGGAGAACCGGCAGGGAACAACCGAACTGACCATTCTACGCCCCTCCTCGGAGGATCGAATGGGGACGCTGACACCTCGGTGCCCTGAACGGAGAACCGGCAGGGAACAACCGAACTGACCATTCTACGCCCCTCCTCGGAGGATCGAATGGGGACGCTGACACCTCGGTGCCCTGAACGGAGAACCGGCAGGGAACAACCGAACTGACCATTCTACGCCCCTCCTCGGAGGATCGAATGGGGACGCTGACACCTCGGTGCCCTGAACGGAGAACCGGCAGGGAACAACCGAACTGACCATTCTACGCCCCTCCTCGGAGGATCGAATGGGGACGCTGACACCTCGGTGCCCTGAACGGAGAACCGGCAGGGAACAACCGAACTGACCATTCTACGCCCCTCCTCGGAGGATCGAATGGGGACGCTGACACCTCGGTGCCCTGAACGGAGAACCGGCAGGGAACAACCGAACTGACCATTCTACGCCCCTCCTCGGAGGATCGAATGGGGACGCTGACACCTCGGTGCCCTGAACGGAGAACCGGCAGGGAACAACCGAACTGACCATTCTACGCCCCTCCTCGGAGGATCGAATGGGGACGCTGACACCTCGGTGCCCTGAACGGAGAACCGGCAGGGAACAACCGAACTGACCATTCTACGCCCCTCCTCGGAGGATCGAATGGGGACGCTGACACCTCGGTGCCCTGAACGGAGAACCGGCAGGGAACAACCGAACTGACCATTCTACGCCCCTCCTCGGAGGATCGAATGGGGACGCTGACACCTCGGTGCCCTGAACGGAGAACCGGCAGGGAACAACCGAACTGACCATTCTACGCCCCTCCTCGGAGGATCGAATGGGGACGCTGACACCTCGGTGCCCTGAACGGAGAACCGGCAGGGAACAACCGAACTGACCATTCTACGCCCCTCCTCGGAGGATCGAATGGGGACGCTGACACCTCGGTGCCCTGAACGGAGAACCGGCAGGGAACAACCGAACTGACCATTCTACGCCCCTCCTCGGAGGATCGAATGGGGACGCTGACACCTCGGTGCCCTGAACGGAGAACCGGCAGGGAACAACCGAACTGACCATTCTACGCCCCTCCTCGGAGGATCGAATGGGGACGCTGACACCTCGGTGCCCTGAACGGAGAACCGGCAGGGAACAACCGAACTGACCATTCTACGCCCCTCCTCGGAGGATCGAATGGGGACGCTGACACCTCGGTGCCCTGAACGGAGAACCGGCAGGGAACAACCGAACTGACCATTCTACGCCCCTCCTCGGAGGATCGAATGGGGACGCTGACACCTCGGTGCCCTGAACGGAGAACCGGCAGGGAACAACCGAACTGACCATTCTACGCCCCTCCTCGGAGGATCGAATGGGGACGCTGACACCTCGGTGCCCTGAACGGAGAACCGGCAGGGAACAACCGAACTGACCATTCTACGCCCCTCCTCGGAGGATCGAATGGGGACGCTGACACCTCGGTGCCCTGAACGGAGAACCGGCAGGGAACAACCGAACTGACCATTCTACGCCCCTCCTCGGAGGATCGAATGGGGACGCTGACACCTCGGTGCCCTGAACGGAGAACCGGCAGGGAACAACCGAACTGACCATTCTACGCCCCTCCTCGGAGGATCGAATGGGGACGCTGACACCTCGGTGCCCTGAACGGAGAACCGGCAGGGAACAACCGAACTGACCATTCTACGCCCCTCCTCGGAGGATCGAATGGGGACGCTGACACCTCGGTGCCCTGAACGGAGAACCGGCAGGGAACAACCGAACTGACCATTCTACGCCCCTCCTCGGAGGATCGAATGGGGACGCTGACACCTCGGTGCCCTGAACGGAGAACCGGCAGGGAACAACCGAACTGACCATTCTACGCCCCTCCTCGGAGGATCGAATGGGGACGCTGACACCTCGGTGCCCTGAACGGAGAACCGGCAGGGAACAACCGAACTGACCATTCTACGCCCCTCCTCGGAGGATCGAATGGGGACGCTGACACCTCGGTGCCCTGAACGGAGAACCGGCAGGGAACAACCGAACTGACCATTCTACGCCCCTCCTCGGAGGATCGAATGGGGACGCTGACACCTCGGTGCCCTGAACGGAGAACCGGCAGGGAACAACCGAACTGACCATTCTACGCCCCTCCTCGGAGGATCGAATGGGGACGCTGACACCTCGGTGCCCTGAACGGAGAACCGGCAGGGAACAACCGAACTGACCATTCTACGCCCCTCCTCGGAGGATCGAATGGGGACGCTGACACCTCGGTGCCCTGAACGGAGAACCGGCAGGGAACAACCGAACTGACCATTCTACGCCCCTCCTCGGAGGATCGAATGGGGACGCTGACACCTCGGTGCCCTGAACGGAGAACCGGCAGGGAACAACCGAACTGACCATTCTACGCCCCTCCTCGGAGGATCGAATGGGGACGCTGACACCTCGGTGCCCTGAACGGAGAACCGGCAGGGAACAACCGAACTGACCATTCTACGCCCCTCCTCGGAGGATCGAATGGGGACGCTGACACCTCGGTGCCCTGAACGGAGAACCGGCAGGGAACAACCGAACTGACCATTCTACGCCCCTCCTCGGAGGATCGAATGGGGACGCTGACACCTCGGTGCCCTGAACGGAGAACCGGCAGGGAACAACCGAACTGACCATTCTACGCCCCTCCTCGGAGGATCGAATGGGGACGCTGACACCTCGGTGCCCTGAACGGAGAACCGGCAGGGAACAACCGAACTGACCATTCTACGCCCCTCCTCGGAGGATCGAATGGGGACGCTGACACCTCGGTGCCCTGAACGGAGAACCGGCAGGGAACAACCGAACTGACCATTCTACGCCCCTCCTCGGAGGATCGAATGGGGACGCTGACACCTCGGTGCCCTGAACGGAGAACCGGCAGGGAACAACCGAACTGACCATTCTACGCCCCTCCTCGGAGGATCGAATGGGGACGCTGACACCTCGGTGCCCTGAACGGAGAACCGGCAGGGAACAACCGAACTGACCATTCTACGCCCCTCCTCGGAGGATCGAATGGGGACGCTGACACCTCGGTGCCCTGAACGGAGAACCGGCAGGGAACAACCGAACTGACCATTCTACGCCCCTCCTCGGAGGATCGAATGGGGACGCTGACACCTCGGTGCCCTGAACGGAGAACCGGCAGGGAACAACCGAACTGACCATTCTACGCCCCTCCTCGGAGGATCGAATGGGGACGCTGACACCTCGGTGCCCTGAACGGAGAACCGGCAGGGAACAACCGAACTGACCATTCTACGCCCCTCCTCGGAGGATCGAATGGGGACGCTGACACCTCGGTGCCCTGAACGGAGAACCGGCAGGGAACAACCGAACTGACCATTCTACGCCCCTCCTCGGAGGATCGAATGGGGACGCTGACACCTCGGTGCCCTGAACGGAGAACGCTTGCTGAAGGCACAGAAGCTAACGCGATCTGTGTCAGCGGGGCTGCCTTATAGTTTCTGGTCGTGACGTCACCCGCCTATGACGTCTCGTCTTTCCATTGGACTGATTATACACGTGCTTCACGACGCAATCGACGCAGCTCGAGTTCCCTTGAAAGGGAACCACATCGTCTCACAAAGAATCGTGCAATCGGGAATTTATCGAGAGGAATTTGCTCCCCACAAGGATTTCACCTGAGATTCATTCAAGTTCGTGAACTTGAACATGAGATTCGCTGCATTGATCCTAAGCTGCCTGATTTGGAAGTGACCTCAGTCTGCATTGTTGCTTGCATCGCTGCTTTATTGACACAGGACTCGATGTGATTCACTCTCCATTCATCTCTGAAAGTCTTCACAAAGCTAAGCTAAGTTCCTTTTTAATGATCATTGCTAAAAGCTATCAGAGTATTGGCAACAACATGCTTGTTGCTAATGCTATCCGTGTTGCTTGGGCTTATCTAGTCGTTTTCATTAAAATGCTCTTGCTAGGCTTATGCGATCAAATTGGCTATGTGTGTTACTTATCTGTTGCCATTGGCAACTGCTCGTGTTGCACATGCTGTGCTTTTAGCAATATGCAGCACAAATTTAAGCAGTTCGCGGTGGTAGTTAGGAAATAACAATTCATGGTGCAAACAGAATAATTTTTGCTGTGGCACAGCTCTAAAAAGACACAGTAAACAGTCACTATTTAGTTCAGTCAGCTCAACGCTGGTTATGTTGGGTTATCAGACAAACTTGGTCTATCTAGTTCTTGGAAACACAGCGTTCTTAATAAGCAGTTTATAAATACAGCTATAAATGCTTTATTCTTGATTTCATAAGCATATCTATATTTTCATACTTTATTAATGATGAATGTATAATTTCTAAACAAAGTATTGGATTATTTACAAACCAGTTATTTAGGAGTTGTCAGTGGTTCATAAGATCACTTAGAAAGTGTACATAAATGATTAATATACTATTTAAATGAACATTCATACATCCTAAATATTTATATGATCTGTATCATTGTGTTGTGTTTGTTTCTTTTTTCTGTTAGAATATAACTGTCACAGTTTGTTTTCATTAGTCACATGGTTTCCTTTGTTCAGTTTTCCCACCACTCAGTGCTTTAAGTGGGCCGGTACGCGCCGGTACTCAGTACCGCCACTTCCAAATATAGCTCTTGAGCGTACCGCCACCTCTCCGTGCGCGGCGCCCAGAACGTGCTTTTAGCGTACCGGTACGCTCATTTGCACACCTGTTTTAATCCTTTGGCTGCGCTGACGCTTTTCAGAACGCCCTTCACAATGCACGCTTCCTAATTCGTCCCACCGAGAGCAGAGACTATTACCCATACACCCTTGAGTTTTACAAGTGAAAAGCGCATGCGTCGCTTTTGCCGCTGTCAGTGTCAACAACTCAACGTGGTTCGGAGAGGGTGTGTGAAACGCGCAAACATAGCTGCTCGGTTAAAATACAAATACAATGAACACTTAATATGCTCTCCTGGCTTCAGACTCTGAGTCTGAGTAGTAAAAGAAAATGATTTGTACAGTATTTCTCATTTTTCATTTGGTGTAGGCTACTGTGTATTTTGCTGAATCTGCTTTTGTATATTTTTCAAGGGTAAAGAAATGAACCATCTTCAAGACTCATGTTTATGTTCTACTCTTCTATGGTTATTATGTTATTATGTTTTATAATTTATTTTATGTACATTTTGTTCAAAATTTTTTCAATACACTTTTGCACATTTTATTTATGTTCAGTAGCTCTTTCTACTGTAGCTCTTTCTAAGGGTATTTTTTCAATACACTTTTGCACATTTTATTTATGTTCAGTAGCTCTTTCTACTGTAGCTCTTTCTAAGGGTATTTTTTCAATACACTTTTGCACATTTTATTTATGTTCAGTAGCTCTTTCTACTGTAGCTCTTTCTAAGGGTATTTTTTCAATACACTTTTGCACATTTTATTTATGTTCAGTAGCTCTTTCTACTGTAGCTCTTTCTAAGGGTATTTTTTCAATACACTTTTGCACATTTTATTTATGTTCAGTAGCTCTTTCTAGCTCAAGCAAATCCACAAACTAATAAAAGGATTTATTATTTTGTATAAGGTCGTCTGTTGACTGCTGTATATAAAACCCCTTCAATATAGTTGTTGTTACACCTGGGGAGGAGGGGAGTCAGCAAAAAATAAATAAATAAATAAATAATAATAATAATAATAGAGTACCGCACCCTTTTGGGCCACTTAAAGCACTGCCACCACTCATTTGTTACCATGGTCACCATCAATATGAGTTCATTTGGTTCAGCTGTGTTTGATTAATCATCCTCATTTGTGTTTGCTTTATAAGTTTGTCCCTCTCATCCATTCTCTGTCTGATCACCGTTATGTGTAAGTGTGTGTTGCTCAGCCTGTTTACCTGTCTTCTGGATTATTATTAAAACGTATTGGAAATTATCTTATTCTTCTTTGTCTGCCTTCCTGCATTGTTTGCACATCTTAAATATTTCTATGTTCTGTATCACTGTGTTGTGTTTGTTTCCTTTTTCTGTTTAGAAGATAATTGAGCCTTTAAATCTCCTTTGTAAATGCTGTATAAGGCATGAATAGTCCTCACTTTAGATGAGCTCACAAAAATATTTAACTGACCACTACTAAATGCTTTATAGCTACCTGAATGAACCATGAGTTACAGTAGAAATACATGTTAATAAAGCATTTAACAAAACACTAACTATTACTATATGTCTGAATAATAAGATGTATGAATGTTCATTTAAATAGTTTATTAATCATTTACTTACACTTTCTAAGTGATCTTATGAACCACTGACAACTCCAAAATAACTGGTTTGTAAATAATTGTAACATCACGCCAGCAGAGGGAGCTCTCTCCCGAGTACTGACTGTGTGCCACTCCCTCTGCTTCACTGGTTACTTCCTGTTTGAGAGACATTTAAGCATGGCCTGGCTAACATTGCGAAGTATTGCCAGTCTACCTGCCTTACTGAGCGTTCTCTTGTCATTGTCTTGTTTATATCGTGTATGACGTTTGCCAGCTTTGTTCTGCTTTTGCCTCTTGGATTATCCCTTTTGCTCTGTTGTTTGGATTGGACTGCCACATTGTGTATTACCTCTGCTTGCCTTAAGTTACTGCTATCTGCCTGCCGATTTTGTCTTATTTGCTGTGGATTTTAATAAACGACTGCATATGGATTCTGCCTCGGCTTCCGCCTCATCACATAATACTCGCTCCGATGACTCCAGCAGAAGTTGCTAATCTACAGACAGCATTTGCTTACCAAAGTGACATCCTCAAGGGATACCAAGACCAGCTGGGCAAACTACAGGCTACCAATGAATACCTCACGCAGTATCTCCATTCATTACCACCTCCTATACCTAAGAAGGTAAGCTTTGCGTTACCCAATAAATTTGATGGTTCAGCAGAACAATGCAAGGGATTTCTCCGGCAAGTAGAAATTTATTTCAGACACCAAAAGGATGATTTTGAATCTGATGAGAAGAAATGTGCTTTTCTAATGTCTCTGTTAACTGGTAAAGCAATTGATTGGGCTGCAGCGGTCTGGGAGACTGACAGTATGATTCAAAGATCATATGCATACTTCATTCAACAAATCAGAGATGTGTTTGAATACCCAGCGGGAGGCATGGATGTTTCAACACAACTTTTACAATTGAATCAAGGCCGCCGATCAGCCGCTGATTACGCCATTGAGTTCAGAACGATCACTGCTCAGAGTGGTTGGAATGATTTTGCACTCAAAGCCGTGTTTCAACGAAGTTTGAATGTTGAGTTACAAGCAGAACTCGTGTGCAAGGGAGAAAACCAATCCTTCTCAGAGTATGTGACACTCGCGATCAAGATTGATAACCTCATGCGCAATAACCCTGCTAAATCCACTTAGGTAAAGTTGGTTTTATGTCCGCATATATGCACATTCGCGGACTTCCGCGTTCAATAACTCGTGAACTAAACGTTGTTGCTACACACAACACCTATCACATATAACTACAGATAAAACACCAGAAGCTACAACATAAATTTCCTCAAAACGATCTTTCCTTCGCACTGGACAAAATACATTGATCTCTATGTGCAGGCTGCTAAGAAGGGACCATCTGCAAAGTGCAAACCCGAAGGAAAGCTCGTTTTGAGGAGATTAAAATATTAAAACAATGTTATTTGTGTAGTAACAATATTCAGCTCACGAGATATTGAACACGGAACTCCGCAAATATGCGAAGCGATAAAAAAGCAACTTTACCCAAGTTGCAGACTTGATCATGTAGGACCTTCACTATGAACATAGTCAAGTTTAAAAAAAACAAAAACATCCAGGGTAAAAATAGTTTCAGGTTTGATATTTGCTGCTTTAGTGTACTTTTGTGTAGGCTATTGTACATACAGTACACAAAAATGTTTTATGTAAAAGTTACAGTAATTCACCAAAGAGATTTTTTTCATGTTCCAAAGGTTGTAGTATGTTCCTACTGACCAGACTGACTTACTACAGGTGGAATTTTGACAGTACCTCCCTTACTGTACGTTCAGTATACAAATATTAATAAAAAAAATTACAGTAATTCCCCTAAAGTATTTTTTCCTGTTCCAAAGGCTGTAGTGCTTTCCTATTGACTTACACTGTCCCACACTGACTTACTACAGGTGAAATTTTGACAATACCTCCCTTACTGTACGCACTGAAGGGTTGGGGTCAGAATCCCCTGTCTCTTCAATTTAATTATATATATCCTTTTTATATATCCTTTTGAATGATTACTTTATTCTTATTAAAAAATTCAACAATCAAGTATGTATTCTAATCATTTCTGTATTCATTTTCTTTTAGGTGCATTCCAGTGTGTGCCCTTGGGTTGTGTTCACATGCAAGGGGCCTTTTGATGATAATTGTCTTGGGATTCAGAGAGCGGCGAGAGAGACTCTGTACTCATGTATTGCATATATATTATATATATTGTAAGTAAATCAAAACCAAATAATTTACAAGCTTTTAACTTCATGAGGTGCAATGGCAAGGTATCTAACACCGGAGACGTCCTTGGTGAATCTGGGTCTGGCTGGACATTCCTTTACAGTCCTTTTTAAAGTCCATCAACTTTTTGACATGTTCAGAAATCCCCTCCTGGAAACTCCCTCTGCATACATTGTCTTTTACAGCCAATTGGTCAAACACAAAATCTTAAACTGTCATTATTTCTGGAAGACCCCTTAGGACTTTCGCATATAAAACTCTTTGTCTCTTTGTCCCTTTTCTGGACCTTTCCATCATGGCTGTATCTTCTGTATCTCGTCCGCAACACATAGACGGTAATGATGGCATTTTTATCCTTTCTTTTGCAAAGCTCTTTCTAATACATTTTCAATTCCTCTCTACTCTGCCACCATCATCTGCTTAATAAATGCTTACAACATTCAGTGTGGTATGTTTTTCTTTATAAACCATTTTCATAATAAAAATCTTTATAAAACAAGTTGAGGTGTTTTTCTTAATAAACTATTTTCTCACTATATGGTTACAATGATTATTAATACAAGTGTTTTACAGTAAACACTTTCTTAATAAATTGTTTAACAACTACTTATGGTACATTTCATTATAAAACCACTTTTTATTAGTTACAATTGTGGTTTACTATGACCCATAAATACTTCAAATACCAAAAGCCATGATTAGAATAGAATAATTGCATATTTCACAACAATATCCACATATCTTCATCTATATATCTGTCTTAGTTGACTTGTATAAGTTTGAGGGTCAATTTATGCATAATTTCACCTTATTTTCATTAAGTGAACATCTCATGTGTATTTCTTTAGGGAGTGGAGTAAAGGGGCATATTATCGTTCCTGCTTTCCTGGAGTGAAATGTTTTATCAGCCTGTTAAGTTGGACTGCTCTTCTGATAATGAGCTCAGGCCTTCTTCAGCCTCGAAGAGAACTGTTGTTTGTCAATGTTCTGTGTGTGTGTGCGTTTGATATTCTTTGCAGGTTCTGAACTTTGTGATATACAACATTCTCGGACCCTGGAAGAAGGTCACCACGGACTTAAATCTCGGAGATGGACGACAAATATTCAGATTAACGGCGATATACCCACTTATCTATCAAGAATGTATTATTGTTTAGACTTTATGTTCTCTTAGCCAATCAGAAGTAAACGATTATGTAATGCATGTCCTTGGAAAAGGTATAATTGTGTGAGATTTGTTTGTAAGGTTGAGTTGGCTTGTGACCTCCTCGTGACTTTGACGCTGCGGCTCTACCAATAACTGCAGACTATTCTTCAGTAAAATTTTACTTATTTGATTGAATTTCACGACTCCTGGTCTTCTTTCATCATATTATCTGGTCCTGGGTCTTACAAATGTACCCACCCAAACAGTACAATACTCAAATCATTTTTTCCTGTTCCAAAGGCTGTAGTGCTTTCCTAGTGACCACACTGACTTAACTACAGTTGCAATTTGGACAATAACTCCCTTACTGTACAATTATCAAATATATTTATGTAATAAACATTATTACATGTTTATTGCATATGTTTATGTAATAAACTGTAATTCACCTATAGTGTTTTTATATATATATATTCCAATGGTTGTAGTAATTTCCTAATGATCAGACTGATTTGCTACATGTTGAATACTGCCAATACCTACCTTACTGTAAGTATACTACAATCATATTCTGAAGAAATTATTCTAATTTCACCTTTTTTCATGTTCCAGAGGTTATAGCATGTTCCTAGTGATCACTCTACTCAATTAACTTTGATCAATGTATTAGGTAAAAGTATGTATTATAACTGCTGTTCCTTGTACAACACATTTCTTTCATTGATTAAAGAAATTCAGATACTTTAGATTAATCATATGTTCAACTTTATAAATAAGCAACACCCTTATTGTAATGATTCAAGTAAAATTTTTGTTATGAAGTCCTGAAGAAGTGGATTCTGGAATACAGGATAATTTATGAAATTCAGAACCGTGGACAGCGTCGTTTCCAGCGTGCGAAAAACATGTGTTGTGCCAAATTTCAACCCCCGCCAAATTATTACCCTCTATTGGTAGGTTTAGGATTAGTTATGGGGGTGTGGTTAGCATCGGAACACATAATGTGAGAGATATTGGCCAGTACATCTGCAGTTGGCTAAAATATAGTTGTCTGTTTGCACACGATTAAAAACAATATGAACTTTTTAGACGGTCCCTATCTTGGTTACCACACTACATTGAATATTCCACTAAAGTATGTATGCATTAAAAATATACTTGCCCATTTTGATATTGTAGAAACTGTTGTAGTTCACAATCTTTGTTGTCAATATCATGTAGCTGCTTCGAATCTGAAAAAATAGCTTTATTGACTATTTAATTGAAAAAGTTCTTTAACGCGAATGTGCGGATATAAAACCAACTTTACCTAAGTGCTAAATCCAAGTCACCATCACAGAGAATCACTCCGACAAATCAAACTTCCCAAATATCCAATCCAGTCCTGCCTACTGCTCCATCCAGCCCTGAACCAATGCAGCTAGGAGTTACCAAACTCTCTATGGAGGAGAAATCACGACGGCTGATACACAATTTGTGTTTTTACTGTGGAGAGGCAGGCCACATTAATGCCGTATGTCCACTAAAAGCCCGGAAGACAACCAACATTACTAGCCGGGTGAGTGTTGACAATTTTTCTCTCTTTACCACTAAATTCCTCACTATCAGTGTCAAGATTACCACTGAAAATGACTCTATCGATTCCACAGCGTTGATTGACTCCGGATCTGGGTTGAATTTAATCCATCAAGAAATTCAACATCCCCACGCAACCCTGTGACCCACCACTCAAAGTTAATGCTGTTAACAACAAGCCCATTGGAGATGGCATCAAACAACAAACTCTACCCTTGCAACTTCAAGTAGGACTATTTCATCTGGAAACCATCTCATTCTACGTGACTGATTCCCTACGCCATGAAATCATCCTAGGATACCCGTGGTTATCGGTTCACGACCCAGTCATCTCTTGGCATCATGGTGAGGTTACGCAATGGTCACAATTCTGCAATACACACTGTTTAACCCCCTGGGGTCGGCGGTATCGCCGGCGATACCAGCTCGCTTTTTTTCTTATCAGTTCAAACGAGACTCCAAATACTCTGTTGACTTTTGATTTTGATTTTACAAACAAGTTTCATACATCAATCGATCCTGTTAAATGTGTATTATTTTTGTGTATACTCACAATAAAAACAAAGTGCTTTTTGCCAAATAAAGAAAAATAAACATGATGTGAGTTCTGCTTTCTCTC
>FLSR01004877.1:11998404-12030021 GCA_900092035.1 Leuciscus waleckii
ACGTTTGTATGACTTCCCAGTGACTTGTGACCCAAGCTACGACTTGACTTGACTTGCTTGACATAAAGCAGTGACTTGACTTGACTTGACTTGACTTGCTTTTTCACAAAATTGACTTGGACTTGCTTGAGACTTGAAGGTTAAGACTTGAGACTTACTTGTGACTTGCACATGTGTGACTAACTCCCACCTCTGGTTTTTAGTCTAGCTTTGAACTGACAGAGTGTGTCTGCTTCCTGGACAATGTTAGGAAGACTGTTCCAAAGTTTTGGTGCTAAATAGGAGAAGGATCTGCCGCCAGCAGTCGATTTTGATATTCTAGGTATTTTCAACTGGCCGGAATTTTGAGATGTATTGTTTTATGTGAATGATTAAGCAGGATGTTTTTCGCATCATTTTGAAGAAAAAACTCTAGGCGACAAAATGCATTATTCAGAAGTCTTGTGGACACATATTTAGTATGTGTTTTGTGGCCTTATTTCAGAAACTTTCATTTTTAGTTTTTTTCAATAACCATGCATAAACATTATTCTCTCAAAAATACAAACATGTACATGCATGTTGCTCACATATTATGTTAGCCCTGTTTGTGCTAAATAGAGTGTAATTACACCTTTGAAACTCACGCCAGAAACTCACGCCATGGAGTAATACATTGAAGAAGCTCTCAGTTCTGGTTTCATTCGTTCATCTACTTCTCCAGCGGCTGCAGGCTTCTTCTTCGTGGAAAAGAAGGATGGAGGACTTCGGCCTTGCATTGACTACAGAGGTATCCATTACCATTAGTACCTTCTGGCCTAGAACAGCTCAGAGAGGCAACAATTTACACCAAGTTAGACCTCAGGAGCGCCTACAACCTCATCAGAATCAAAGAAGGGGATGAGTGGAAAACAGCATTTCTGACCACTAGGGGGCACTATGAATACCAGGTCATGCCATATGGGCTAGCCAATGCACCGGCAGTGTTCCAGTCTTTCATCAATGAGATCTTCAGAGACATCCTGAACAAGTACGATGTTGCATACATTGACGATATTCTCATTTACTCCAAGTCTGAAAGTGAACATAAGGACCATGTCAAGACTGTGCTGTTCAGGCTACTAGAGAATCAACTTTATGTAAAAGCTGAGAAGTGTGAATTCCATGTCAAGCGAACCTCATTCCTGGGATATAACATCAGCCATCAAGGTGTAGAAATGGACAATTCGAAGATTACAGCAGTCACTGAATGGCCCCACCAACCACAGTCAAGGAACTTCAGCACTTCTTAGGTTTGCCAATTTCTATCGACGCTTTATCCGTAGTTATAGCATTACAGCTGCTCCACTGACTTCCCTGCTGAAAGGTAAACCTTCAAAATTAAAATGGACTGAAAATGCCACGCAAGCCTTCACTAAACTCAAGAACAGTTTCACGACAGCACCCATCCTCAAACATCCAGATCCCAACCTGCCGTTTGTAGTAGAAGTTGACGCTTCAGACAATGGAATTGGTGCAGTGCTCTCTCAACGCCATGGACAGCCAGGCAAGCTCTATCCTTGTGCATATTTTTCAAGAAAACTCACTGACGCAGAACGCAACTATGATGTCGGCAACAATGAACTTCTATCTATGAAAGCCGCAATAGAAGAATGGAGACACTGGCTGGAGGGTTCCACTCACTCATTCCAGATTATAACGGACCATAAGAATCTTGAGTACGTCAAGAGTGCCAAGAGACTAAATCCTCGACAAGCACGCTGGTCACTTTTCTTCACAAGATTCCAATTTACCGTAACTTACAGACCTGGCAGTAAAAACAGCAAGGCTGATGCCCTATCCAGGCGACATGATCATCCCCAAGCACAATCCACGCCAAAATTCATTCTGCCACCATCAGTAATCATTGCACCTGTTACATGGGATTTGATGGAGGAAATTCAAAGAGAACAACAGAATGAACCGACTCCACAAGGTTGTCCCCCCAACAAGCACTATGTTCCTGTAAATCTTTGTACAAGAGTCATGCAATGGGTCCATACATCACTCTGCTCAGGTCATCCAGGTATCTCAAGAACTCTTTATCTCACACAAAATTCATTCTGGTGGCCATCAATGATTAAAGATGTGACTAACTATGTCAAGTCCTGCTCGATCTGTGCTCAGTCCAAAACACCCAAACAATTACCCTCTGGTTTGTTGCAGCCTTTGCCCATTCCTCAACGACATTGGTCACACCTTTCAATTGACTTAGTCACCGATCTACCTCCATCAACTGAATCACAACAGTCCTAGTTATCATTGACCGCTTCTCAAATCCTGCCGCCTAATACCTATGAAGGGCCTCCCCACTGCCATGGAAACTGCTCAAGCACTGTTCCAACATGTTTTCAGAGTGTATGGCATACCCGAAGATATTGTTTCAGATAGAGGAACACAATTCACCTCACAAGTATGGAAAGCCTTCTGCAGACAGCTGGACATCAATGTCAGCTTAACCTCAGGATATCATCCTCAGTCCAACGGTCAAGTGGAAAGATTGAATCAAGAGATTGGCAGGTATCTACGGTCGTACTGTGGTCATGAACAGCATCGCTGGGCAGAGTTTCTACCATGGGCAGAGTATGCGCAGAACTCTTTAAGACATTCATCCACTGGTATCATCCCATTTCAATGCGTGCTTGGATACCAACCCCCTATGTTCCCGTGGTCGGGTGAACCTTCCTCGGTTCCGGCAGTTGACGACTGGATTAAACGTAGTGAGAGGGTGTGGGACAGTGCTCATGTATATCTCCAAAGGGCTGTCAGGAACCAGGACATCCAGGCCAATAGACGACGTCGCCCACATCCTCCCTACCAACCTGGACAAAGGGTCTGGCTCTCCACACGGGACCTCAAGTTGCGGCTACCAAGCAAGAAACTAAGCCCAAGGTATGTAGGCCCATTTAAAATAATAAGACAGATAAATGAGGTCACATACCAGTTGGAGCTTCCCGTTAATTATCGTGTCTCCCCCTCCTTCCATGTTTCCCTCCTTAAACCGGTCCACCCAGGAGCTGACCCCAACATTGAGAACCAGGAGCCACCTCCACCGCTGGACATTGATGGATCCCCTGCTTATGCGGTAAAGGAGTTGTTGGACTCAAGAAGGAGAGGGGGTCAGCTCCAATATGTGGTGGACTGGGAGGGGTACGGACCGGAAGAGAGGTCTTGGGTAGTCGCCCATGACATCTTGGATCCATCACTTATCAGAGACTTTCATCGAGCCAGACCCGATTGTCCAGCACCACGATCACGGGGACTCCTCGTCGAGCGCCAGGAGTCGCTCCTAGGGTGGGGATTCTGTAACGTCACGCCAGCAGAGGGAGCCCTCTCCCGAGTACTGACTGTGTGCCACTCCCTCTGCTTCACTGGTTACTTCCTGTTTGAGAGACATTTAAGCATGGCCTGGCTAACAGGCCATTGCAAAGTATTGCCAGTCTACCTGCCTTACTGAGCGTTCTCTTGTCATTGTCTTGTTTATATTGTGTATGACCTTTGCCAGCTTTGTTCTGTTTTTGCCTCTTGGATTATCCCTTTTGCTCTGTTGCTTGGATTGGACTGCCGCATTGTGTGTTACCTCTGCATGCCTTAAGTTACTGCTATCTGCCTGCCGATTTTGTCTTATTTGCTGTGGATTTTAATAAACGACTGCATATGGATTCTGCCTCGGCTTCCGCCTCATCACAATAATTCAATACTTCATGTAGAAATGATAAATTGATCATCAATAAAGTATGTAAATACCATTATTAAACACATTATAGATATGCTTATAAATCAAGAATAAAGCATTTAAAGCTGTATTTATAAATTGCTTATTAATGTCTATTAACGCTTTATAAATGATGAATTAACTGTTTACTTGTGCTTAACTGATGATTAATAACGTGCAGTTATTATAAAGTGTTACCAAAAAAGGATTGTTATATGTATTTTGTTTGAGTTTAGGTTAGTTAATTCCAGTTGTATAGAACATCATTATTAAGGCCCATCATAGAAAATGTAAATGTTTTCGCGCATTTGCCTTATTTTTTACTAATAAAAAATATTTGTTCATTGCATTGTAAGTGAACTTGTTAAGTAAGTGCTGGCTAACAACAAAATAGAACATTTTTAAATAATTTTGTAAAGAATTGTATTATATATTTCAAGTTTCATATTTTATGTACTCTTGGAACTGATGTATTGACAGGAATATGGTTGGCAAATTTAAAAGACAGGTAATGCTTGCAAATCTTGGTCGAGGGGACTGGACCCCCTCGACCAAAAGACACAGACATTGAAATCAAGATGGTGCCGTTGTGTTTGGCATGCGTCTGTTGTTCCTGGTACTGTGGTCGTTTTTTTAATATAATTTTAGCTTATTATCAGCCAGACACATTCATATATGACCGACAATCTCTGATAGAGATTAGAAAAGCAGTTTTGGACTTTAACTACGCTGTATCGGATGTCTCTTGTACATACCTTCCACCATTCCTGTTGGATATTCCTGACAATCTGCGTTGACAGCCTCTTGTTGCATGGAGGAAACGCCGTAGGCACCGTGGCAAGCGGAGCGGTCTTGCAATTAGAAAGAAAGCTACTTTGGGGTATCATGGCTACCGTGCTGTTTGGCGCATTCAGGAGGTCTCTTATCGATGGGTTCATCCTATTGTTCCCGGGACTTTCGATGGACCTCTGCGGTACTCTTTTTCCCGGACACGACGCGACGGAGTGAATGTGCAACTTCTCCGCTCGCTCAACCGTGGAATAGAGCCTGTTTGTGGATCTTCACGTCTGAGGATGGCATTGCTAAATGTTCCATCGCTGCTTAATAAGACTTTTATTCTACATGACTATTTTACTTCACATAATCTGGACCTTTTCTTCATGACCGAAACCTGGACAAAAGAGGGCGACCTAAGTCTGTTTACTGAACTTGTCCCCCCAAACTGTACTTTTATTAGCACCTCTCGGATGTCAGGTCGCGGAGGGGGTCTAGCGGCAGTTTTCAAGGACAACTTACATGGCCGAACTTACATCTGAGGCATATGATAGTTGTGAGCTTCAAATGTTTCAAATGGAAATAGCTACTGATCCAGTTCTGTTTGGGATAATTTACAGACCGCCACAGTCAAATAGTGTGTTTTAAAAATGAGTTTGCAGATTTTCTGGGGGGTATAGTAACAAAGTTTGAAAAGATTCTGTTATTGGGTGATTTTAATATTCATATTTGTTGCCCCACAAAGTCACTCTCCAGTGATTTCTGTAACCTTACTGACTGACTCAATTTTACGCATTGGGTGCAGGGATCCACGCACACAAAGGTGACACTCTGGATGTGGTTCTGATTAAATTTGTGAAAATGGCTTTTCTGATCACAAATCTGTTTTATTTAATGCCATCTTTCCTGGTCGATCTGAGATTACTGCCCCACCAGTCCGATGGACTCGTCACTTCATAGCGAATGCTGCCGAGGAGTTTGCTTCATCTTATACAGCAGCTCATCTCCCTGGCTTAACGGATTCACCACCCAGAATGAAAAATGCTGATGAGTACCTCTGTTTTTTTTAACAATACCTGTCTGAACATCCTGAATTCCATTGCTCCTATGAATGCCAAGCGGCCGAGAAAAAAACCATCAACCATGGTTGAATGACTCGATTCGCTCACTTAGAAAAACTTGTAGGAGGTATGAACGCAAATGGCATAAGGATAGGTTGCAGGTTTCCTATGAACTTCTGAGGGAATCTCTATCAGTATTTCAGAAAGCGGTCAAGGTGGCAAAAGCTAAATATTTGTCCGAGATTATAAATAACAATTGTCATAGTCCGAAAATACTATATTCTACTGTTGATTCTGTCTTAAATCCGGTGGTAAATGTTTTTTATAGATGAGTCTGAAACTACATGTGAGAATAAAAAAATAAAAAATTAATTGTTGAGAAAGTTATTAGGCTGAGACCACAAAATTTCCATTCTAATTCTGACATTTATGACATACCACGGAGCCCTGCTACTTGGTCCTCCTTCGATCCTATTACTCTTCCTACTTGCAAAAATATCATTGAACATTTAAGACCTACTGTTTGTCCTCTTGATGTCATACTTTCTAAAGCAAGTTGTAAATATTGTTGGTGCTGATGTGCTATTCTTTGTGAACTTGAGTCTGAGCACTGGAATGGTCCCCAATAGTCTTAAACATGCAACAGTTACTCCAATGTTAAAGGCCCCAAATTTAGACATATCTGTCTTGGCAAATTTTAGACCAATCTCTAATCTACCATTTATGGCCAAAATTTTGGAGAAAGTGGTGTTATTTCAATTACAGGCCTTTCTTAGTACAACCATATTTATGAAACTTTTCAATCTGGTTCAGAAAATTACATAGCATTGAATCGGCTCTCCTAAAAGTTTCAAATGACATTCTATTGGCTACTGATGCCGGAAATGCTGTTGCTTTGGTCTTACTAGATCTCAGCTCTGCCGTTGATATGGTAGACCATAATACACTCATCTCTCGTTTAAAAAATTGCATTGGCCTTACAGGTACCACTCTTGAATGGTTCCGGGCCTATTTAAGTGACCGTGAGATTTCTGTTCGTATTGGACAACATACATCCTCCACTGTTCCTTTGACTTGTGGTGTCCCCCAGGGTTCCATTCTTGCTCCGATTTTATTCATGATATATTTGCTGCCCTTGGGTTCAATTTTTCATAAATATGGGATTTCTTTTCATTTATATGCTGATGATGTTCAGTTGTATCTCCCTTTATAAAACCTCTAAATTTTCTAAAATTTATCTAAAAAAAATTGTGAAAAATGATTCATGCATTCATCACTTCCCGCTTAGACTATTGCAATTCGCTCTATTTTGGGATTAATCGTTCATCTATGGAGCGATTGCAAATGGTCCAAAATGCAGCGGCCAGGCTTCTGACTAGCTCACGTAAGTTTCAGCACATCACTCCAATTTTGATCTCCTTGAAATGGTTGCCGGTTAAATCCAGAGTAGAACTCAATATATTAACCCTAGTTTTTAAATCTTTACACAATCTTGCACCAGTCTATCTTGCTGAGTTGGTGCACTCACACAACTCTTCGCGCCCACTCAGATCGGGACATTTAGGAATGTTGTCCATCCCTAGGTCCAAATTGAAACACCGTGGTGATCGAGCTTTTTCTATTGCTGGTCCAACACTCTGGAACAAGCTCCCTGTAGCCATCCGAACAGCACCGTCTCTTTTTGTTTTTAAATCTATGCTTAGATCCTATTTCCTTGAACAGATGCTGTTAGCCTAAAATATAATATGTAGTTGTCTTTTATCCCTTTGTAAATTGTTATGTACAGCACTTTGGTCGACCCGGGTTGTTTTAAATCTGCTTAATACTTTGGTCGACCCAGGGTTGTTTTAAATCTGCTTAATAAAAAATAAAAATAAAAATAAAAAATCTATTTGCGGGTATAGATTGGCAGTTATTTCAAATTAATGGTTAAAAAGCCTTTAGAGAGCTTGTTAACACTGCTTTTAATGTTTGTGGTCAAGGCAATTGGCATGAGACCAGTGTCCATAAATAGCAAACCAAATCAAACTTTTAGGGAGCACAATGGGGAAAATGACAACAGAGGAGATGGTAAGGTCTTGTCACTGAAACGGCAATGTGCTACTGTTAGAGAATTTAATATTAATCTACATAATAACTGCATATCCTTCGAGATGCAGCCACCACTGGAGAATGAGTCCAGTGTCTTAGTATTTACACTCTCTGGTCTGAATGAAACAATGGAAAACAGATTTGTGTTTTTTTCTTTCACTGCACTGTTTTATCCCCTTATGGTGTTTTGTAATGTAACTGTAATTTTCACCATCATACTACATAAGAAGCTTCATGAGCCGATGTTTGTGTTTTTATGTAATCTCTGCATAAATGGACTTTTTGGCACTTCTGGATTCTATCCTAAATTCATGTATGATTTATTAGCACACGATCATGTGATTTCTTATACTGGATGTCTGATTCAAATATTTGTAATTTATTCATCTGCTTTGTGTGAATTTTCAACATTAACAGTGATGGCATATGACAGGTATTTGGCAATATGTAGACCACTTGAGTATCATTCAATAATGACCAATCAGATGGTTTTTAAATGTATCCTTTTCTGCTGGCTGGCTCCATTTTTTTGCATGTCTATTCTAATTATTTTAATATCTAGACTCACCTTATGTGGCTCTACTATTGAAAAGTTATTCTGTGAGATTTGGGCAGTTGCAAAACTTTCTTGTTTTTCTACAACTGTAAATAATGTGTTTGGGTACATTGTTATTCTTACATATTTTGGACATGCAGTATTCATATTTTGCTCATACATTCACCTGATTAGAAAGTGCATAAAGTCAATAGAGAGCAGGCACAAATTCATGCAACATGTGTGCCACATCTGCTTTCACTGTCAATGTGTCTGTTGCTTTGCTATTTGATGTGCTGTACAGTCGTTATGGCTCAAAGAATGTGCCTCAAGGTGTGCGTAATTTCATGGCCCTGGAATTCTTACTTGTACCACCTATTTTAAATCCACTTATTTATGGACTAAATCTGACAACAGTACGCCAGCAAGTTATGAGAATGTTTTTCAAGAAACAAGTGGGAATATCTGAGTGAATATTTTATCATGTTAAAAGACCTTATGCTTTATGTGTTTTAGAATGAGTGTGACACTTTTTAAAATAATTTTTGACATATTTAGAAGATTTATTTAATGGACATTGTTATTTTATTATTGAGAAAATAATGAGACAATAAGTCACAAGAGGTTGCACGTTATAATGATTTCACCATGATTAAGGGGTATTTTTAGGTATGAAATGGGTAACACTTTAGAATATTGGTACGTCATTTATAAGTAACTATGCAGAAACTAATGCAGGATTAATGAGTAGTACTACATTAACACTTCAGCTACTACTATTAACTAATATAGAAACAAGCTTAACTAATCAGTAAGTAATATCAAATTTATTAGGTAACCGACAATTACTTAATGAGATTAACCTCATTAATAATACTCATTAGTCTTGTTACTTTCTGCGAACTTTCTGCATAGTTACTTATTAATAACGGACCATTATTCTAAAGTGTTACCATGCAATGGAGTAGATGAATTTAAACCCCCTTAGCCCCTATAAAATCTCTCTACTGCACAACCTTGACAACTCAACTGTGTTTGGAAGAACAAAAAAAGATTCAAATTTTTATGTGGGCGTGAACTTTTCTTGCATTCAGGTGCACTCAGTCAATGTTTGTTGATGTAAAATAAAACATTCATATAAAGTGCTGTTCAAAAACTGTCTATGTGTGTATATGTGTTTTAACATATGTGTAATACCACAATAGTGTAATGGGTCATTCCACGAAATCAGTGCCTTTTCAACTTTGAAAAATTAAAAATAAAATAAGGTGCCTTTTCAACTTTGAAAAATTAAAATATAAAATAAGTTTAAATTTTTTTTTTTAAATATCCATTAAATGAAGACAGCATAAAATAACAAGAAATCGTGTTGTGCCATCTCAGGTTATGTAATTTTTTATTTTATGACTATTTATCTACCTCATGTTTTGATATTTTTGTCATGCCTGTTACAGACACATGCATTACTATATAGCAATACCAACTCTGAATGATATAGGCATTAGCTAAATAAAACACCCAGGCTGACCTTTAAAAATGTTAGCAATTTACACAGATAAACTTTAAAAACAGTGTGGCTAAGGTGACACCTAATCTATGTCATCCCTGTTACCCCACATGTCAAAACCAGTTACTATACAAAAGTAACAGGCCTGACAGTAACAGGTTTGACAAATTCAAGCTAATTTGCTAATTGCTAGCTATTAGGGCAAGGCCACAAAAGCACATGTTGTACACTTTGAAAGGATATTACTTGTAGATATTGATTACATTAAGTTAAATAAATAATTGTTTAAATTTATACTTTAAAAATCAGTAACAGTTTTGACATTGCATGATGTCCCCACCTCAGTTATACCTAATAAATCATCAAAATAGAGCATTATAGAAGAGAGAGAGAAACTTACTTGTGTTTTAACTGTTGGAATAATGATTGAGAGATGATGTAACTCCCTTGAAGTGATGTCACAGGAATGTACCATTATTTTACAAGGGGTTTTTGGTGAGGGTAACAGGCATGACATGAAATCAGGGGACACCGATAAAATGGTTTATATTTTATTAAAAATAATGTATATTTATGCCAAAACATTGCTTAACAGTGACACTATACTTAGAACAATATGAAAATGTGATTTTTGTATAATTTTGCCTTCAATTTGCAAATTAAAAGTCCTGCAGAAAAAGAACAATCACAGGGAGGGACAGGCCAAAAACCTTACCCTTATCAGCATAAATGCAATTTTAATTATTTAAAATAATATATAAATGACTTTAATTTAATGTAATATTGAGGAAATAATACATAGTACTATCATGTTTTTAAATCACAAATTTATTTGGTGTTATAGTAATTCACGTCTGATTATTTCTCAGGGACACAAAGGCACCAATTTCGTGGAATGACCCTAATATGAGGTGCCCCTAGGGACATTATTCAGAATTACCATGCATAGACATGTACTTTTCCTCTCACATACACATATGGAACCAAATTCATTCTCATACTATAATGAAATGCTCACACACATACAAGTGAAATGCTTTTACAAACACAACTGAAACGCTCTCACTCACACAACTGAAATGATCACACACATACAAGTGAAATGCTTTTACAAACACAACTGAAACGCTCTCATACATGCAACTGAAAACATTACGCTCACACACACAACTGAAATGCTCTCACTCACACACACACACACAACTGAAATGCTCTCATACATACAACTGAAAATATTACGCTCACACACACAACTGAAACACTCACACACACACAACTAAAATGCTCTCATACATACAAGTGAAATGCTTTTACAAACAAAACTGAAACGCTCTCATACATACAACTGAAAATATTATGCTCACACACACAACTGAAATGCTCACACACATACAAGTGAAATGCTTTTACAAACAAAACTGAAACGCTCTCATACATACAACTGAAAATATTATGCTCACACACACAACTGAAATGCTCACACACATACAAGTGAAATGCTTTTACAAACAAAACTGAAACGCTCTCATACATACAACTGAAAATATGTGTGAGCGTTTCAGTTGTGTGTGTGAGCGTAAATTTTCAGTTGTATGTGTGTGAGCATTCATTATAGTATGTGAATGAATTTAGTTTCATATGTGTATGTGAGAGGAAAAGTACATGTATATGCATGGTAATTCTGAATAATGTCCCTAGGGGCACCTCATAGTGTAACGCCTAGATCACATGCTTTTGCATTTCTTTGCCTTGAATACGGTCACTCTCCCATTCACTGCCATATCATCAAATTGGGGATGCAAGTGATGCAAACAGGGCTGACAAAGACCTATAGCAAGTATGTTTCTATAGTAATGTCCCAAGCCGCATTAATAGTTCTAAAGTTGTGCTTTCAAATTTGTAATGGCCGCTTGAGTGCAAGATACATAATTTTAAAAATGCATAAAGTCTGTATTAGGGTTTTAGTATTTAACGCTTAAAGGGATAGTTCACTATTTTTTTTTAATTTTGTCATCGTTTAATCACCTTCAAGTTATTCCAAACCTGTATACATTTATTTGTTCTGCTGAACACAAAGGAAGATATTTGATATAATGTGGGACACTGAACAGTTTTGGGGCATGACTTTTATAGTATTTATTTTCCTACTATGGAAGTCAACGGTGCCCCAAAATGTCTTGGTTACAAACTTTCTTCAGAATATCTTCCTTTGCGTTCAGCAGCAGAACAAAGAAATGTATACATTTTTGGAACAACTTGAGGGTGAGTAAATGATGACAGAATTTTAATTTTTCTGTGAACTATCTTTGCCAATCATTACTACATTTTCGGGTCTTTAGCATCCAAGATCTATATCTAACACGGATGGATCTCTACCTGCCGCAATAATATAAAACTCAGTCAGGAGATTGGAGCTTGGAAGGGTTCAGTTTGAGCAGATGTTTTATACCATCATCACTGTCCTCGACAGAGCTAATTTCACTGTACATTCAGCATCTGGTTTGTATTTGCGAACGTACTTGGTTACTTACGTAACCTCGGTTCCCTTAGAGATAAGGGAACGAGTACTGCGTTGCAAACGCTGTGGGGAAAACTCCTTTTCCGAGAATATTGAAGCCTTTATTTTAAACGCATTGCAGCTGCACAGCGAGAGCATCATAGCCCGCGAAGCGAGGTGATTGGCTGTGCTGCGGCAACTGCACAAACCTATGGCGAGTGAGCAGGAGCACGCGATCCAATAGGAGCGTTTGGCGCCCTGCCAGACTCGAGCGCGCCAATTTGGACGCGGCTGAAGTGTATAAATTCAGAGAAAACTCACCATATGACAGGTCTATATCGACTGAAGCGAAACACCTGATATGAGCGAAATAGCACGGCAAGGCAACGCAGTACTCGTTCCCTTATCTCTAAGGGAACCGAGGTTACGTAAGTAACCAAGTACGTTCGCTTACGAGAACGTTCTCTCGTACTGCGTTGCAAACGCTGTGGGAACCCAATTTAAAACGCTGTGCTATTCGCCTGTGACTACTCTGAGAATCCAGGGAACCCCGGGACTATAACAGGGTAGTCTGAATATCACAGACCAGAACTTCGGGTCTAATATGATATGCAAGTATGTAGGGAAGCACAAAGGCCACTCAGAATATGCATAGGGCTGGGTCAAAAGAGCCAGGGACCTAGAATATCATTCCCACATAGAATTGTGAAGTCACAACAGAGTGTCTGAGTTATACACTGGCCTGGGTCCATAGAGCCAGGGCCTAGATGGAGAGAACTCGTGCCTGCAGAACAGGGACCTCTAGGTTATAAAACCTTACAAATGTGGACGGAGCGGACCAGCCGGCTGATGCACAAATGTCTTCGACAGGGACTCCACTGGACCATGCCCAAGAGGAAGCCATGCCTCTTGTGGAGTGAGCTCTTACACCTATGGGACAAGGAAGGCCCAGTGAGGTGTATGCCAGAGCAATAGCATCCACTATCCATCTAGATAGCGTGAGTTTCGTGACCGGCAGCCCCTTGGTGCGGCCCCTGAAACAGACAAAGAGCTGTTCAGACTGTCTGAAAGAGGCCGAACGCTCCAAATATATTGTCAAAGCTCTGACGGGGCAGAGCGTGAGAGCACACTATCTTCTCCTGTGACTTGGGGGCTGATAGAGAAATAACCTGGGCTCTGAACGGTGTTGAGAGCACTTTAGGTACATATCCGTGTCTTGGCCTAAGGAAGACTTTAGAGTCGTTTGGTCCAAACTCAAGACAGGAAGAGCTCATGGAGAGTGCTTGTAAGTCCCCTACTCTTTTTACTGACGCCAGTGCTAACAGCAGAGCGGTTTTAAGAGAGTGAGGTCTTAAATCAGCCGACTGAAGTGGCTCGAAAGGGGGTCCCTTAAGAGCTCGTAGAACCAGAGAAAGGTCCCAAGCTGGCACTGAAGGTGGTCGAGGTGGGTTAAGCCTTCTGGCTCCTTTAAGGAAGCAAACTATGAGGTCGCTTTTACCTAAGGAAGAGCCGGCCACCTGCACATGGAAGGCTGCGATAGCTGCCACATACACTTTGAGCGTGGAGGGGGAGCATCATGCGTCCAGCAGCTCTTGGAGAAAAGAAAGTACCGTTGGTACTTCGCAAGTGTGTGGGTCGAGGTCCCGAGCTAAACACCAGCTGGAGAACACTGACCATTTGATTTGGTAGAGGCGCCTAGTAGACGGAGCTCTAGCCTCCATAATGGTATTCAGGACACCTTCTGGGAGGTCCTGGGGTACCCGTTGAGTGGCCATGCATGGAGGGCCCACAAGTCAGGACGGGGGTGCCAGACAGTCCTGTTTGCCTGCGCAAGAAGGTCGCTCCTTAGCGGGATTGGCCACAGAGCTATCACAGACAGCTGCATTAGCTCTGGGAACCAAATCTGGGTTTACCAGAGGGGGGCTACAAGGAGAACTGCGCACTTCGTGTTCCTGATCCGTTCGATGACCTGAGGGAGCATCGAGACCGAGGGAAACGCATAGAGGGGGAGGCTGGGCCACTCGTGGGCCAGCGCATCCCTGCTCTTTGAGAAGAAGATTGGGCAGTGACAGTTGCCTTCTGAGGCGAAGAGGTCTACTTCTGCCTTCCCGAAGACCTCCCATAACAGGAGAACCATCTGGGGATGGAGGACCATTCTTCTGGGGGAACATGCCCCGATAAAGCATGTCTGCTCCTACGTTCATTGTGCCCGGCACGTGAGATGCCCTGAGTGAGCGCAGGTTGGTTTGAGCCCATAGCAGTAGTTGTGTGGCTATGGCTAACAGGTTTTGGGACCTGAGGCCGCCCTGGCGATTTATTTAGGAGACCACCTGACATGTTGTCCGTGCGGACCAAGACGTGTTGTCCCGCCAGAAATGGGAGGAAGGTTTTTAGGGCTAGAAAAACTGCTCTCATCTCGAGGCAGTTGATGTGTAGGCGTTTCTCCGAGCTCGACCAAAGGCCGGAGGCAGGCCTGCCCTCGTACAGGGCTCCCCAACCGGAGTTGGAAGCGTCTGTTGAAATGACCCTCCTCTCTGAGACCAAACCCATGCTCACACCCTGCTGGTACCAGCCGGTGTTTTTCCAGGGGTCCAGGGCTTTGATACAGCGCTGGTCCACCCTGATATGCATGAGGCCAGAGCGCCATGCATGGGATGGTACCTGAGGTGCAAGCCACAGCTGAACAGGACGCATACGCAGTAGGCCTAGTTGGAGTACTGGTGATGCTGATGCCATAAGGCCCAAGATCCTCTGAAACGTTCGGAGGGGTACATAGGAGTACAATGCCGCGGCGAGCGGCAGAATTGACAGAGCCCGGTCCGTTGTGGGCCATGGTCTCATAAGTAAGGAGTCGAGAACTGTTCCCAGGAACGTGATACGTTGGCTGGGGGACAGCATACTCTTGGAAAGATTTACCCTGAGCCCTAGACATTCTAGATGGCTGAGGAGCCAGGCTTTGTGAGTATGGGACTCCGCCTCTGACTGAGTCAGTATGAGCCAGTCGTCGAGGTAGTTCAGAATGCGCATTCCCCGCTGTCTCAGGGGGGAGAGAGCTGCATCCATGAACTTCGTGAATGTACGAGGCGCTAGCGCCAGTCCAAATGGTAGGACTGTGTATTGATATGTCTGCCCCTCGAAGGCGAATCTCAAGAATGGCCCGTGGCTAGACTACAAATAAACAGACGTCACCCGACAAAATATCCCGTTACAGTTCAGTAGTAATGATTTCATGAACTTCTTCACTGAGAAAATAGAAAGCATCAGAACCACAATTGTGTGTCGACTGCAAACATCTCCATACATCTCCGCTGTAAAGTAGATGCACCTTTCATCGGACAGGATTACATCAGATAGTACCGTACGTATTGGCTTTCCATTGGATTTTTTTCGTTGGTGAACATTTCAAGTTTTATAGATATATTTCTCATGTCTGTGAGGCTAGTGATACGCTGTTTTTTCAGTTCATTTTTGAGATACGCTCCAATTCACAGAGATCATGAAAGCGCGTCCTGTTTCTTTTATTTTACAAATGCACAACGTTTTCTTGTTGTTGTGAGTTTACACAAATAAAAGTAGTTGCGACTGATGTATTATTATTTTCTGTATGACCAGAAATGATGGAGTATTTTAAGTTGTTTCCACTGTTGATAGGAAAATGCGAGTGATGGCACCGGCGCGTCCATGTCATGCAGTGCGCGCTCCACACTCCGCACAAACACCTGGATATGTGCTTAATAATAGCGAACATTTATAGGTTAACGTTAGGGCGAGCGGCCATGCCAGACGGATAAGTCCTCTTCGTGTCTAACAAATTAAATCATACATTTTCTACGGCGAGTAAGCGCTGTGCCAGTGGGCGGCTGAAACACAACACTAGAGAAAGCTGGTGTTTTTCTTTAAATAAATTCGTTTAGGCTTTAAAATAAATATTGTTTGTGGGCTAATTAATGCCACAATTATTTGTTTATTTTATAGGCTACTTATATATTTTCATTTTTTGTTTTGCATTGAATACCATTTAAAGGATTTGTTGTGCACTGCAATTCCATCCTCCCATAAAGCCACCTTAAGATTTTTCTTTATAATAAAGGGTTTCTGCCTGGGTTCTCCCAAGGTTTTTTTTCTCCATTAGGTCACTTGATGGAGTTTTTCGGTTCGTTGCCACTGTTGCCTTTGGCTTGCTCAGTTGGGGTTTTTTTGGGGATATTTAATTTAATTTTATCAATCAATAAATTCCTCTTGAAACAAACTTTGTTGTATTATTTTATTTAATACTGTGAAGCTGCTTGATACAATCTATATTGTGAAAAGCGCTATACAAATAAACTTGACTTGACTTGACTTGACCTGTGGTGGGGGTTCACTTGGATGTGAAAGTATGCGTCTTTTAGATCTACTGAGAAGAACCTCCTGGGCGAATTTGCGCTAGGATGTGTCTGGTTGTAAGCATTCTGAATGGCCGTCTCATGAGGGCCTTGTTCAGATGTCTGAGATCTAAAATGGATCTCAAGCCGCCGTCTTTCTTCGGAACGAGAAAATAACGGCTGTAAAATCCCGACTCGCTTTGTGACGCGGGGACTAACTCGATGGTCCCTTTCGCCAGCAGACATGATACTTCGGTGCGGAGGACATGAGCTATGGTGCTCCTGACCGAAGTTTGGATGACGGTGCGAAAGAGCGGTGGTCTGCGGGCGAACTGAAGCGAGTAGCCGCGCTTTATAATGTTCATTACCCATCCTGAAACTCCGGGAATGGCTTGCCATGCCATAGCCCGCTGAGCCAGAGGTAAGATCATATCTGACGGTGGAACGCCCAGACTCGGGGGCCCAAACCGACATGGGTTTATGAGAGACATTTTGCTCGATTTGTGCATTTTGTGGGTCGCTGTTAAAACAGCGTTTGGGTGCAGGGGTGTGTGACAAAAGACAGGCCCATGTTCTGCATTTAATACTGCTCCAGCCGCCTGAGCTGAAGAGGGGGCTGTGAGAAGCACTCGAGCGGTCTTTGGGGCTGGTCCGGCCGCGGCGGGACATAAACCCTCTTTCTGCCAGCTAGGACGGCTTTTTGGGCTCGTGGTCGAGCGTCAGCTTCGGCTGGGCGCCCTGGCGCTTGGGGAACGGGTACCGTTTTGCTGGCTACAGACGTTGGCTGGTCTCAGCCGCTGGGCGGGGCTGATGAACCTGCTGCACTGTCTTCTCTGGCTGCGGCGTGCTCTTGGGGCACCGTGAAGCCGAACTGGAGCGCTTCGGGAGGAAGTGCTTCATGGCACTGGAAGCCTTTTGAGCTTCGGTAAGAGCTCCGCGAAGCCGTGACGGATGGGCCGAAGAGACCAGTTGTGCGTTCGCGCTGAAAAGGGCGCGTGCCAGCACTTAGTGAGCTCCTCGTGGACCTCGGGGAGAAATGGAGCAGCGCGCTGGCGAGGGGCCTGTTGGCGCCCCGGCAGGTACCACTCGTCGAGGCGGCTTCTAGCGGGTTCAGCTGGTGAAAGCCAGACGAGACCCAGCTCGTTGACAGCGCGAGACATGACACGGAGAAGCTCGGCGTCAATGCTCCCTCTGGTGTCGAAACGATTACTCTGAGAGGGAGGGGCGGGGTCCGCAGAGCTCGACCAATCCTCACTCTCAGATGACGCCATTGAAACTGCGTCATCCAGTTCCTCGGCAGATCCGCCAAAGGAAACGAGCCCCACCGCTTCGAGAGAGGGGTGTTGGTCGCTTCTGGCGAACAGAACCAGAGATGAGGGTGTCGGCGAGGCACGCGGGGAAGGACCCGGAGTGCACGCGCTGAAGTTTCAGGGATCCTGTGATCGCGCCGCTTCTACAGGGCTTGCGGGGCGCGGAAACGGAAGATGGGCGGGTTCACTCTCTGACGTAGCAAGAGTGAGTCGAGATCGGAGGACAGCCACAGGCATACTGTCACAGTGATGACAGCCGCCTTTAGTGAGCGCTGCCTCGCCGTGCTCAGGGCCGAGACAGACAGCGCACTGGGTGTGTCGGTCTGACACATGCAGGGGAACCCCGCAGGATTCGCAGATGGGGAGCGGCATTTGAAACAACGCGCTCCACTGTTAAAACAGCGTTTTAGCTCTTAGATTTGTCTAAAAGGATACTCGCCGGATACCGCAGGGAAACGCTTGCTGGGCGAGGTCGCCGACGGCGCGAAGCTATTCCGCTGAGAGGCTTTTCTACGGCGAGCGGCTTCCTGATCCGGAGAAATCAGCGAGGTGTGTCTCTGAGCTGAAGGAGAATAGATCTGTCATATGGTGAATTTTCTCTGAATTTATACTCTCCTGACGCGCCCAAATTGGCGCGTAGTCTGGCAGGGCGTCAACGCTTCTATTGGATCGCGCGCTCCTGCTCACTCGCCATAGGTTTGTGCAGTTGCCGCAGCACAGCCAATCTCGCTGTGCAGCTGCAATGCGTTTTAAAATAAAGGCTTCAATATTCTCGAGAAAAGGAGTTTTCCCCACAGCAACGCAGTACGAGAGAACGTTCTCGTAAGGGAACTGAAACATATTCTCAAAACTATCATTTTCAACATCTTCAAATATCAATATTTTAATCGCTGACAGCTTCTTCACCAGATCCACCATCAACTGACAGTGACACTATTATTTGATTATGTTCAGGACTTGCTGTGCAGTAAATCACTGAGCATTTTCAAGTTTTGCTGATGATAATTCCTATTCTTTTGTTTTCTGCCTGCGGTAACTATGAGTGAAACATCACTTCATCGTTGTGTATTTGACATTGCCACCTTGTGGAATAAAGGTTTATTGCAGTTATTCAGTCATCAAAGACTAAATTATTGTTGTGCATAAATAAAGCATCCTTACACTGTTACTCAACTCGGGTCGTTAGTGACCCCTAGCGATATTTTTACCAAAAATTAGTAACGCCTAGATCACATGCTTTTGCATTTCTTTGCCTTACATACGGTCATTCTCCCACTCACTGCCATAACATCAAATTGGGGATGCAAGTTATGCAAAAAGGGCTGACAAAGACCTATAGCAAGTATATGTTTCAATAGTAATGTCCCAAGCCGCATTAATAGTTCTAAAGTTGTGCTTTCAAATTAGTAATGGCCGCTTGAGTGCAAGATACATAATTTTAAAAATGCATAAAGTCTGTATTAGGGTTATAGTATTTAACGCTTAAAGGGATGGTTCACTGTCAGATTTTTTTTATCTGATGCAAAATCAGATCACAGAAGGTTATTTAAAACACTCGACTTGTGTTTTTTGGAGCACAAACATGGTTTTAATCTCATAAATTGTCGTGTATTGATGGTGTGCTAAGCTAACATGCTAGCTAGCCCTATAGTGCACCTGCCCCTAGACGTTATTTTTTGATTTTTTTTTAAATAGGAATGCTTACTGAAATGTTTCTTTTTTTCAAGAAGGGCATTTGATACAGTTTCAAATGTGAAGTGAGAACTTTGATAAAAGAAATGAGGGATTGAAACAGCGTGAATAGCCAGTCGTTAATAATTATAATGCAGACAAAAGAAAAGCATATTTAGAGCCATAACCAGGCTGGAGAGGTGTGAATGTGTGCATGGGAGACTGAGACTATTTTAGAGTCTAATCAAAATAAAGTCATATGACATGATCTTGAAAAACATTTAACTAAATACAGAGTTTTAGACTTATCATTTTATTTGAAATATAACATGGTCATGTGGCTTTAGCTGCAGTGCATTTCTAGATTGATACAATGCCAACTTCAATTTTATTTTCATGAAGATGTTTCATAAAAATACAGTTCTAATAACTTTACAAAACTTTTCATTATGACAATAATTAATTCTACATTTTACAATAAACTGCCAGGTGTCAGCTTTCAAATGAGATCATACTTGTGCTTTTAGTACAAAGAGTTCATGAACTGTATCTATTTCAGTTTGGGTAAGCCAATTCTGGGGATTTTTCAAAAGTGGGGTTATGAAATGTCCTGTGAGAGCTATTACAATTTTTCACTTTATATAGTAAGGGTACATACTGTTAAGCAATTAACATTTCTTTTCCGTTGCTTTTTTACAGTTTTTTACCGTTAAAATTACGTTGTTGTTTTTTTTTTTACAGTGTATGATATTGTCAGAATTTGGCCTTTTTTTTACAACAAGGATTAACAATGTGTACAATCATTAAAATCTAGCATGGAAGGCATAACTTTAGAGTGTGAAACTTTTAATTTGGTTATAAAATAATATTAATAATAGTCTCCCTTGTATATTATTCTGTGTAACATTACACCAGAAAAAACATCTACCTGGAGGGGTTTATAAGACAAATATCTTTTTGCGAATATAGGCAGGTTTAAAGCATAAACAAGAGGGTTCAGGATGGGTGGTATAATAAGGAACTCAAGTGAAAGAAAAACTGACAGCCATATAGGAAGTTCTAAGGTCACAACTCGACTCAAAGTGACATCAGAAATAATAGCAATTGAGAAATTCGAAAGGACCACTATGTGTGGAATACAAGTTTGATAAGCTTTTCCCTTGAACTGTGATGAGCTTCTTCGACAAACAATAAGAATTTTTACATAAGAATATAATATTAAACTTAAAGGGATGACAGTAGTTGTGATTAATATAAACAAGCCTAAAACATTATTAATTAGTGTGCTTTCGCAAGAAAGCTTGACTACTTCATAGTTGTGGCAGTACACTTTAAACAATTTGTTACCACACATTCTCAGTTTTGTACTTAAAAGACCAGTAATCCCAAGTAAAATAATTGGATAAGCCACGTTTATACCTACTGAAACAATCAAAAACCTTGGTGTAATTATGTTGTGGTATTGTAAAGGTTTACTGATTGCAGCAAATCTGTCTAATGCCATTAACATTAATAATGTAAATTCACTTGCGGCATACGTGAAAATTACAACAGTCTGTAAGACACATGCTTCACGGGAGATTGAGTGTGTATCAGACAGCAAGTCTGTCAGTGCTCTTGGGAAAAAGCCAGCTGTTCCAAACACAGAGTTGAAAGACAAACATGAAATCAGAATGTACATGGGCTGGTGTAAAGTCCTTTCCAGAAATATTACAAGCATAATAAGGACATTCAATAATATGATAGCACAGTACAGAATAAATCCTAAACTGAAGAAAACATATCTTATGTACCCGAGATTTTCAAACAACATGAAATAAAAATATGTCCCATTTTCCATTTTGCTTTAGGCAGAGTTACTTCATTGACCTGAAGAAGAAAGTTCACAATGTTTCTATGATTTTTAAACAATTTAAAAAACAACAGTTTGCATTATTAACTTGAGAACAATAAAGTTAAATTTGTTAACATAATAATTATTTAATGAATATGAACACACATGAATCATCAATGAACAATAATATATTAATAAATTAACATAAGATTAATATTTACTTTAAAGTGTATGAGGTGTGTTTCTGTTTCTATTTATGTAATTGAAATACCTTCTGCGATACACCTTGAAATAACCATTGTTGCAAGAACTGTGAGTCACCAGTATTCTAGTGGTCTTATAGCATCTTTTTTGCTCGACAGTTCAACTTTTAGATCTCCTTGGCGATGCCGCAGAGGGAATGAGTAGGGGGAGGCTGCAGACCTGGAGCCGGTAGATATACGCCCCAGGCAGTTTTATGGTCCAGGCAGTTTTACACCCCTGTTGTTCCTGATGCGTCCAGTAGGGGGAGGGGCTGTACAGCGACACAAATTGAGGTATGTTAAATAATCTGCTTAAGTTATTGTTGTTTAGCAATGATGGAACATTTATTATTTATGAACGATTAGCTAGATAAAGCTAGGGTAGGTAGATATCAGTTAATTTCTAGATATCGATGGATGGGTGTATACTTTCCCAGATAACAACATTGTTTCGGCCCAGATCCGGCCCATATCTGGCACTTGTGGAATACTGATCTGGCCCACATGCAGCGTGGAATGACGGCCCTTGGGTGGCTCACTCCTGTTTGCCAGATCTGGGCCACAAACAAGGCCATAGCAATGCCACATGTCAGCCAAGAGCAGGGGCGCAACTACCCAGTGTCAGAGGGGTATGCAGCAACAATTTTGGCAAAAAAACAACAAAGAAATAAATAACTGTGCCATGTAATGAGTGAGGAACGAGTGATAGTTGGCGGCGCGCACAGACGCTGCGGCTTTGTGCTCCCCACATAGGTGTTGTTTTATGCTAATAATGTTTTTAATATTGAGTATTATTTCACTAACAAGAGCGAACACTTACTACAGTCGTCAGGAACTACTACAGATCGGATCGGACTATATAGACTACTATTATAATACGGGAGCAATACCACAGGAGATTTTCAGATCACCAGGACCATCCTTGATTCCTATTCACGAACGACGGCGAGACGGCGCAGGGGAGGAAGCAAAAGAGGGGTAAACGAGCAGGCCTACTAGCAAAACTAAAAGCAGCTCCCTATAAAACCCCCATCCCGAGTGTCTTTCTTGCAAACACCAGATCACTTACCAACAAAATGGAAGAGCTTCGACTGGACATTGTTACACATAAAACCACAAAGGATTGCTGCCTTCTGATTTTCTCAGAGACATGGCTGAACGCCACCATACCGGACGCCGCAGTCGAGTTAGCAGGCCGTACGCTACATCGCGCAGACAGAACGGCTGAATCCGGTAAGAAATCGGGAGGAGGACTTTGTGTTTATGTAAATGATTCCTGGTGTACAAATTCAACTATAATCAATACGTTTTGCTCTCCAAATTTAGAATATTTATTTTTAAGATGCCGACCATTTTACTTGGCCAGGGAACACACAGTTGTGTTTGTTATTGCTGTATATATACCACCTCAAGCTAATGTTAAGTTAGCATTGGAGCAGCTATATGACATCATCAGTAAACAACAGAATAATCACCCCGATGGAGTGTTTATTATCGCTGGGGATTTTAATCAAGCACATCTTAAGACTGTACTGCCCAGTTTTTACCAACATGTAAAATGCAAAACTAGAGGTGAAAAAATCCTAGATCATGTTTACACAAACATAAAGGATGCTTATAAGGTCATACAACGACCCCACCTCGGACAATCAGACCATATCTCCTTGTATCTCTTACCTGCACACAAAGCACTTGTCAATAGTGCTAAACAAACTAGCAGGATTATTAAAACTTGGCCTGCAGTTGCCATGAACCAGCTCCAGGACTGTTTTGAAAATACAGAGTGGAACATATTTTCCCATCAGTCCGATTTAGAGACATTTACTTCATCTGTACTATCATATATTAGTTATTGCGTAGATAACGTCACGGTAAATAAAAAGATTAGAGTATACCCAAACGAGAAACCATGGATGGACAATGTAGTAAAACAGTTGCTCAGAGCAAGGGATATAGCTTTCAAATCAGGAATATCTCTGCTTCAGAGTTGCCAGAGCTAATCTCAAGAGAGGCATCAGGTCTGCAAAATTAAAATACAAACAGAGGATTGAAGAGGATTTTAGTAATAATTCTAATCCACGGAGAATGTGGCAAGGCATTCGATCAATTACAAACTATAAAAAGAAAAATGACACACAACAGATGTCATTCAACAATAATGTTAACCTAGCAGAAGAACTAAATAGTTTCTTTGCTCGGTTTGATAACCAAAATAATGAACTGCCTGTTTACCTGCCAGAAGACTCACAGCACCTGGTTCTAAATACTGTTGAAGTACGGCGGGCACTAAAAAACATCAACACAAGGAAAGCAGCCGGCCCAGATGGTGTGCATGGACGTGTGCTACAAGCCTGCGCTGACCAATTGGCAGAGGTGTTTACAAACATTTTCAACCTCTCCCTCTCCTTGTGTGTGGTCCCCACGTGTTTGAAATCTACAACTATTGTGCCTGTTCCAAAAAGAACTATGATAACATGCCCCAATGATTATCGACCGATTGCTCTCACTCCTGTTATTGCAAAATGTTTTGAACGATTAGTAATCACACACATTAAAGACTCAGTACCAGCTGACCTAGACCAATATCAGTTTGCCTATCGGGCAAATAGATCGACAGAGGATGCTATCTGCGTAGCTTTGCATACTGCCCTGACACATCTGGAAAAGCCCAACACATACATCAGGATGCTTTTCGTCGACTATAGCTCGGCTTTTAACACTGTTGTACCGAGCCAGCTGACCAACAAACTACATGCATTAGGACTAACTCCCTCTATATGTCGCTGGTTATTGAACTTCCTTACCAATCGCCCCCAGTCAGTGCGGTTGGATAAGTATACATCATCTACTCTAACCGTGAGTACTGGTGTGCCACAAGGATGTGTGTTAAGCCCCCTCCTCTATGTACTTTTCACCCACGATTGTAAAACTACCCATGAGTGGAACGTTCTGGTCAAATTCGCAGATGATACAACTGTTATTGGACTTATATAAATAACAACGAGATGCCTACAGGGACGAGATTCGGAATCTGGAAGCATGGTGTGACATTAACAACTTAGTCCTGAACATCAAAAAGACTAAAGAAATTATTGTGGACTTTAGGGCCGCCAAAAAAATCATCCACAACCCAATAACCATCAAAGATGATGTTGTGGAGAGAGTCCCTAGCCACAAGTTTCTAGGAGTTACCATGACTGAGAATTTCACATGGGGTGAGAACACTGCAGGCATAATAAGGAAAGCCCAACAACGCCTCTTTTTTCTGAGGAGGCTAAGGAGAGCTAACCTTCCGCAGAAGGTGTTGGTCAATTTCTATAGATGTACTATAGAGAGCATACTAACAAATTGTATGACAGCCTGGTATAGCAGCTGTACTAAAGCTGACAAAAAAAACCTGCAGCAGGTTGTTAAAACAGCACAGAAGATTGTAGGCATTGATCTGCCATCACTGGATCACCTTCACAACACTCGCTGTTTGAGAAGGGCTATCACTATTATTAAGGACATCACACACCCTTGTCATAGCCTGTTCCAGCTTCTTCCATCGGGCAGGCGTTTTCGGTCAACCCGCCTCCGTACAAACAGATTAAAAAACAGTTTTTTTCCGACAGCAATAATATTGCTGAACTGTGATACTTCCATGTTGGACAATATTTAGCAACTGTTGATAATATGACATTTCTGAGTGCAATAACAATTCTTGCTGCTATATAGGTATGCAATAGTATTAGTATTAGTACCATTGTATATATTATGGACATGCCAATTAACAAATATCATGAATACATTTGAAATGTTTATTATGAGACAGTTTCTTAGCTTTTATATTGTATTTATTATTGTTAAGCTTACTAATATATTTATAAACTATTCTATTTTATCATGCATTTATTTATCAATTGCATTGTTAACTACTTGTGTTGTTTTTTTGTTTTTAAATGAAAATTTACTTTTCCTTTTAAATGCGCTGTGGGGATGTCGCAAATGTAATTTCATTGTTTTATACAATGAAATAAAGTACTCACATAGTTAACAGATGAAATAAGTACAAAATTGTCATTTATTAATAAAATTTAACTATACTTCACAGTGATGAATCCACTGCTGAGTGGACCTCTGTCCCTCTAGGGGGGTTCTGGGGGCATGCCACCCGAAGAAAATGTTGTGCTTTTTAATGTTGAATACATCAATCTGGTGCACATTGAGAGTTCAAAATGAAAAGCTCCAACCCATATTCAGTGTGCAAATTAAACAAAGAAAAATTCTAAAAAAGTAACACTGTTACTTTTTTAGTAACAGTGTCTGTCTACATTACACTACTACATAATAATAGTTATAATATTAATCCCATGATAGGTCTAATAGCCATATATTGTAAAACAAATGCACTGAAAAATAAAGGAAACTTTCATAATTAGTTTTGTACTAATTTCTATACTTCACATTAAAGATGGGATTGGGCCAGCCCAGTGTCAATCAAGAAAAGAACCAATCGTGTTGGTAATATACAAACGCTGATCTACGTGTTTAATGAAAAGTGTCCAAAAAAAAAACTAACGCTGACTTTTTTTCTTTCTTTTTTTTGACCAATGCATTACAACGGCACTAACCCAGCGCCGCCAATTAAGCAAAACAAAACAAAACGAATGGGCCGCCGATGTACGAGTTTTATGGGCCGTTAAGACAAAGATAAAAAAAAAATAGCCTATTAGATGTATCGGCCCAAAAAGCACGTCTGCCCACCGGGAATCTCCTAGCCTACATGCGTAGACGTCACACTTTAAATCCTACCTGTTGCCTTTGACCATCCACTTATTTAGCTGCTGGCGCATCAATTGACATGCCATGTCCTTTTCCCTCTTTCTTTTTCTATTTTTGATCCCGACAGCTTTTTTTGCTTTATCCATCTTTTTGGACTCGTACCTGCTCGCTCAGCGCTCATGGCGCCCCCGCCTGCTCGCGATATTATCCCCCCCTCTCTATGTCAAAATTCTATGATGGAATCTTATGAATATCCTACTCTAGCCTGTTAGCCTCTAAAAGTTATATAACATTGAGGAAATGCAGAAATTATTTAGAAACGCACAACAGCAGCTACATATAGATTTCTTTTATTTTTCTTTACCATCGCTTTGGCGCCCCCCTGGTGCTGCGCCCTATGCGCCTCATATCGCGCATACCCACTTTTTGCGCCACTGGCCAAGAGCAATGAAATAAACCAGAACTGGACCTTATCTGAGCCACAAAATCTGTGTATATTATATATGGAGTCATCTCAGCCTTAATAAGCCTGTGAACAAGCAGAATCTGAAGAAAAAGAGACGAGCAGAAACACAAGAACTACAACTGACTTCCAGCCACAGCCTAAGATGAAATCAACTGAAGATAAAAGAAGACATTAAATCTCTGAAGATCTCAGCAGAGGAGGATTAACAAACTCCACAAACAGCATTACCAGCTTCACTTATTACTAACCATATTTACTTTAACCAGATGTACTTTATTTCAGTCAGACGTCTAAAAAGTTTTTATTGAGAATTAACAGAGGTTTAACTCTGTGTTTCATGTGAAGTCACCATAACAGTGATTAGTGTTTCAATTAGTTGAGCTCTTAACTCTCATTTTACCTTTTGTCTTTTTTTAGCTGCTGTCACATTGTGTGTGTCAAGCACATTTGTAGTAGCAAAGGAAGCCAAAGTGAAATGAGATTAAGTGATGATGGTTACCTTTTGATGGATTTATAATCATCATGAAGTAGCCTATCAATGTCAATTGAATTTAGCAATTCTATTGTTCCATTATCACATTTACATTACAGACAATTATATATTGCTGCATACAGTACTGTAGCAATCTTTCACAAACATGAGCATAAAAATTAAATATCCTATGACACACAAAGATATCAACAATCAGCGTATGAATCTCAACAACGGTGACAAACAACAAAATATTCAGATAATCAGATCAGGACATCACAGAAAAGCTACTAAATTTCACAACAAACACAACAGTAAACAATAAAAGCAAATATTTAGGGTTAAACAAAATAATAGACAATTCGATGCATAATTTATTCATGCTGCAGTGCATGCTGGGAGTTTTATACTATGCTGGTACCCAGCATGCACTGCAGCATGGCAATTTTGATTGTCACCATTATTGAGATTCATGTGCTGATTGTTGATGTCTGTGTCACCATGTCTATGTGTAACAGATTTTACAATACATTTTATAGCCCTTTTGACTTTGAACAATATGAATTGTTTCAAAGCAGCTTAATGTTTATATTAGCTTAATAATAATATGTTAAATTTGGTTAGATTTAAATAACATCAGTATATCACTTTCAACAGCCAACCATCATTGCATTCCATCATTTCACTTTGGCTTCTATAAATGTGTTTAACAAACTGTCTGTCACAGTAGAAAAAAAAAAAAAGTTAAGAGCCCAACTAATGGAAACACTAATCATTGTTATGGTGACTTCAAATGAAACACATTAGAGTTAAACCTCTGTTATTTCTCAATAAGAACTTCTGTAGAAGTCTGACAGTCAGTCTGGTTAGTAATGCTGTAAGTGAAGCTGGTAATGCTGTTTGTGGAGTCGTTTAATCCTCCTCTGCTGAGATCTTCAGAGATTTAATGTCTTCTTTTATCTTCAGTTGATTTCATCTAAGACTGTGTCTAGAAGTCAGTTGTAGTTCTTGTGTTTCAGCTCGTCTCTTTTTGTGTTCTCTTCTTTTCTTCAGTGATTCTGCTTGTTAACAGGCTTATTAAGGCTGAGATGACTCCATATTTAATAAACACAGATTTTGTAGCTCAGATAAGGTTAAGTTCTGGTTTATTTCATCACTCTTGGCTGACATGTGGCATTGCTATGGCCTGCTTGTGGCCCAGATCTGGCAAACAGGAGCGGTCCGCCCAAGTGCCATCATTCCACGCTGCATGTGGGCCAGATCAGTATTCCACAAGTGCCAGATGTGGGCCGGATCTGGGCCGAAACAATGTTGCTATCTGGGAGAGTGAGCCTGCAGTGTATTCGCGCATAGCACGTGGAATCAGGACAACAAATTATGGAAATCACTGTCTCCTCAAAAGAGTTCTTTGCAAGCAGCAGAAAACCACCTTATGTGTCACACACACACAGTAAACCTGTGTTGTTCACTCAGCTGTACATAATAGCACCAAATTAATAAAAAAAACACAATATATTGACTCGCATTCTGTTTTCTATCATGCATGTTTGCGATGACGTAAGATGCATGCAAACGCACCAGGGTTCGATATAGAATCAAGTTGTGAAACCAGCCCAATGCTGCGGGGGGCGCCAGGAACAAACGCACTTGGGCTCGGGCCGCATCAAACAAACTCTAAACTCTCACCTGTTTAACCTGCTTGCTATCTGCCACCTGTAAATATTTATTTGGTCCCCATGTGGAAAACCGCTTATAAATCATACGAAATTTATGAAACAAAAGTTTTTATTTTATTTATTTTTTTATGTAAAAGGGTTAGGGAATAGACAGTAAAAAAATCATTATGTCTATGGAACCAATGGGTATGGGTGTGTGTGTGTGTGTGTGTGTGTGTGTGTGTGTGTGTGTGTGTGTGTCTGTGTGTCAACCTTGTGATGAACTGGCCATGTTTCAGGTGTTTCCCGGCCTATGGCCAGAGACCCTGTGATAGGGTAAGATAATAATTCAGATGTCAGAATTATTCACAAACAATAGTCTCATAATCTCAGTTCATTTTAAATGATGTTGAAAGAAATCTGTAGAAAGGTTTAAAAAAATTCAAGAGGAGACATTTTGAAAGGACAGGTATGATGGTTCTTGCTTAGCTCATGGCTAACAACTGATATCATCATGCAATGGACCAAATTATGCAATTCATATGGGTCCCCATATGGACTAATTTGACTTTAATAAACATGTTTGTTAAAGGTCACTATGTATGTTTCCACTCTTTGCCTTAGTCCTTATACCCAGAAGGCCTCTCTGTCCAGAGCTACTCTCAGTGGGATAACAGAACAGATAATTATCTTGTAATGATAACACTTTAATTAAACCCCACTGACCATACAATTACACTTAGATCCTTCGGCTGATCATAGCTTTTAGTGACCTCTAAATTAGCAAATTTTCAATGTCAAATAGCGTTCAGTGGTATAGTAGCAAATACAAATATTTTTAGCGCACCACCAAATGATGTAACTCAAAACATGTAATAAACAACTCATTAACTTGTTTTCACTCCTAATATGGTCCCTTGACCATTCCAGGACAACATCTTGACCACCACATCTCCCAGTGGGCTGAGATAAATAGACCTTTATTTAGTTTAGGTTTAATTTGGTTTAATTAGACATTACAACAACAATTAAATCCCTTTGGTCAAAAGGTCAAAAAACCTGTCCAAGTGAGGCTTATGACTGATGTTTTAGATGAAGAATATTACGTCATTATAATGGATGATGACACAGAGATAATGTATAATTTTCCGATTTTCTTTTTTAGTTGTTTTCTCTGACAACAATATATTTATAGAATAAAATTAAACAAGATAAAAACTGTTTTTTTATGCCTTCAAAACAATCCCACCTGGGACCAGGAAGGAGGTTAAATTTAAATTTGATTCGGAGCAAACAATATGTTTATATATTTATATTTCAATATATCTGTATTGCATTTTTATGTCCAAGACACACACATAACACATGTAAATATTTGTTAACACGTGTTTTTTTTTTTTATGTGTCCTTAATACAATTAAGTACAGAGTCACAAAATGTACTTACTATATGGTTAGTTGGAATTAGTGTTTGGTTTAGGGTTAGTTGCATAAAATTAAGCATAATTTAATGTTATTGGTATAATAAATACATGAAACGTAACAAATCCCCTGTAAAATAAAGTGTTACCAAATATTTCAGTTAAATCCATGTTTCAGTGGGGTGTTAGTTTACAGGATTGCAATGACAGTGAATGTCAGTCAGGTGCTAGTTTCAGAAGTCCCTGGGAAATAAATAAGGTGTGAAAGTGCATTGTGCTGAATCAGGGGGTAACATTTGTAGATAGAATAAAGAGAAAAGTTGATGGCCATAGCAAACACTGACAGAATCTAGTTGCAGTTTAACAGACTACAAGAAAAAGCCATTTGTGACTCACTACAATATCTTGCCCAATATGATACCCAGCTATGATTACCAGGATGGAGATAAGGAACGGTGAATAAATAATAAAATTTTGATCTGTTCCTCCCAGTCGTATGGATTCTAAAGAATTGGATTATAGCGCATTCATTAAATTGATGTCTTTGGTGAATTTATGTTGTGTTTTAGTGTATTTTCTGGTCGCCACAGTAAACAAAGTATTACATGATAAATAATGGTTAAACGAGTTACCACTGTAAAATATTGTGCTGTAAAATAATGGTAATCTACTGACAGCTGTGGTTGCAAATAATGTACTGTACATTTACAGCTCTCTACCGTTATTTACAGCTCTCCTTTTTTACAGTATGTTACATTAATAATACCATGGAAGGTAACGCATATCATTTGGAAGACCGATTGCTTCAAACAGTTTGAGTTAAAGGAACACTGTGGAGAAATTGTGTTTTTGTCAAACAGTGACCCCTAGAGTCGCTGTGGAATACTTGCACTGTTGTAAATACCCCTCCACCCCCCCAACCTCTACGTTAGACTTATTTATGTCTTGATATTTATGTGAGATATTGAAAACTGTTCTCATGATAACCGCAAGAATCAACGTCAACAGCGTAGGCATAGGCAATAAAACATAATGCAAAAAACACGTAAGAGAAACGAGTGTTTGTTAGCAAGTCTGTTAACAGCTCTGATAATCGAAAGCTAGCTAGACATATGTGGAAATTATTGGACTGGTCTAATTATCAGCAATGGATGAATGAACAGCATGTAAAAAAATGACATACTACAAGCAAGCGCAACAACATACAACAGAATGCAAACA
>FLSR01004877.1:12041533-12067144 GCA_900092035.1 Leuciscus waleckii
ATATAAATCAAAACTGTTAAATGTCTACTTTTACTTGTTTACACAAAACAAAATGTTGTGATTTTCGCAAAATAAACGATGCGTGTTTACCGTCTCTCTCTCTCAAAAAAATTTGTTTTGTGAATTTTAAATTGCAATTTTAACTAGAAAAATCACAATTCGATTTTCTTACCCAGATCGGGCAGCCCGTTTACAGTTGTTTTTACAGGGACTAGATGCCCCACTGATGAGTCCTGCTGACTTCAACATTCACACGAGTCTCTGTACATGAACATGGTCAAATGAAGCAAACACCTTGGAAATGACAGGTATGGTGATCAGGAACGGTTTCAGGAATGGCACGAAGGTGTGTGACTGTTCATGTCTCCGTTTAGATCAGCCTGTTCAATAATGGGCCTTAATGTCCTTTGTATTTTAGGATTATGTTGTGTTGTAAATAAATCTAAACAATCAAAAAGCAATTATTTTAATCTCTCCACATTCTTTGTGCAAGTTCCCTCACATTCCCACCTGATAGGGCCATTAGGGGAGGGTTTTTGTCTTTCTCAGGTGTGAAACACATCAATATTCATATTTTATCCACAGCTGGAAAAAACCTACCGTGATCCGACGCCCCGTCAGCTCCATCTGGATACAGCTTTCCTTTCAGATTCCTCACTGCGGTTTCAAAATCTTCATCTGTGCGACACAGAGAGAAAACACACGTGAAGCACGATTAACCACACGGTCGAGGTCCAGACACCTGCACACTCATTCTTTACAGCCATTTCAGAGTTAGTCAAACTTTAACAGTATTCACAGCTTCTAATTAAACAGAAGCACCGACCCTGGTAGTTCTGGACAGATCTGTTCTCAGAGCATCTGCAGCTCAGACATGTGCTTCACTGTTACAGGGGACAGAAACCAGACTATACTTAAATACAGTTTAGATCTTACCATCATTGTCATCATCACTGACGTATCCTGGGACGTTTTTGTAACAGAAGAACGCAGTAGGAAGCATCAGTCGGGCGGCCAGTTCTCTGCTCTCTCGTTGGCGTACGTTCAAATATAATCTCAACATCATCATCACACGCATCCGGAGCGTTCTTCTGTTCTGACCCAGACGAAACTGTCAAAAACAATAAGAAAAATAATAGTTTCAGCTAATGCAACAGGTTGCAACAGATGTTCAAGACAAAGTTTGGAACAACACGACTGAAGCTTTCAGAAGCAAGTCTTTTAGAAAATCTGAAACTGAAGAGCATGTGACAGACGCCACAAAACCCCTCATACGTCTCATCTAGCATCTGCAGTGACGACACATCACACCAAACATTAGATCAATAATAAAGACACACATGCAAACACTCATGCTCCTGATCAGACTGTGTGAAAAAATGAGCATCCAACCAGAAATGTAATCCATAAATGTTTTCTTAACTGCTCAATTACATACAACTCTGAATCATAAACTAAATCAAGGCATCAACAGCCACTGCTGCCATTTAACGTCATGATGTAACGGAAGCAGCATCAGATCTTTTCTTCCATATTGTGATGAACGTCAAAATTGATCAGATTATTAGAAAAAAAAAAAAAGTAGGACGGTGCTTGGTTCTATTCACTGCTTGTTGATTGATGTTGAGATGTGGGCGTGGCTCTCGAGTGTATGCAGATGAGCGGGAGCTGATTGGAGAAGACCTGTGTACGTCACCAGAGCTACACGTAAACTACAGCATAAGAATGAGGTAAGGAAGCAACGACAGGTTTAGTGAAATCAAATCTCACTCACCATAGCATGCAGATCCACACACGGTTTGTTAGCTGGTTAGAAGACTCACAACATCCAACTAGTACTTAAAGCCGAAAGAATACTTGTTTTCCGTTTGCCATCTGAGCATGTGATGGGAACTGAGTGTGCTAACTGCTAACAAGTGTGTTCAGAAGGTACAAGTCAAGAAACGTTTGTCCTGAACTTGATTTTGAAAGAGTATAGAAGATGACTCCTGGTCAGTGGAGTTTACTCAGGCCATGTCCACACTAATACGTTTTCGTTTGAAACTTTTTCTCTCCGTTTTGACCTTCCGTCCACACTGAGACAGCGTTTTTATTAAAGGGATACTTCCCCTCTGGAAATTTAAATTGGGTCATTTATGTAGTAGAAATGTGAAATTATTTTTGAAGTTGGTGTCTTTTAGACTGAGAAAAGCCAGAAAATGTATTTTTGGCTTATGTGGATGAAAGACAACTCCCAGAATGCACTTGCTTCGCTGCCCTACGAGGCCACTCCCAAGCCACGCCTACCGGTAACAGAGGGCAGCAACTAGTTGACTCGAAACTGAAAAGACGCCGTTTTATCGTGAGTCTCCATGACGAGTCTGCCCGGGATTTAGAGATCGGCCAAAATGTCCGGGATTCGGCTTTTGCGTTCTACAGTCGCCCTTCATTATGTCTCCCGTGGCGAGCAGGACGAGGCTGAGGCGCGCGGGAGAACGGCGTGAGGCCGGTGGCGTGATTACTGATGAGCAAAACCTGTGAGACTATAGTCTCATAAGAGGAGCAGGAATTTTCTAAGCATCAACTTATCACTTGTTTAGCGTTCATGTAAACACAACATTCAGATTCACCAATCAGAATAAATTCAGTTAGATTGAAACAAAAGGTGTGCATGTAAACATGTAATCCCGGACCTCTTGGACGATCTCGATGGCTGGACATGTCCGGTTAAAAGAGAATGTAACCCCTACTACTCATCGTTCTCCACAGAACAAGAGCCTGTTAGCTTAGCTTCCAAAAAAAGATGGCTGACACTATTTGTACATTCTCTGAGTGAGATCCCTCGGAACAAGCTCCTCCTACTGGCTGTAGTTCAATCCTGCAGGTGTCTGTGCTTTCTCCGTCCATGCAATAAATTCACATCCTTGAATGAGCGCGGACTTCGAGCGCATTTACTTCAACTTCATAGGTAATATCTATGGTTTGACCCATTTGAGAGGTGGCCAAAATCAGAATTTAAAATGGACTGAATAAAACTCTACGAACTTGACGAACGATGCCGCGCTGACGGACCATAGACTGTAAAAAAAGATTGACTAACATGTATGCACATAAATAACTGTCACACATACACTCAGAGTAATATTGTAAGTTACTGCATAATACATGTTCAACTAGCAGAATAGTACAGAATCGTGCGAGAAGTTATGATTACAAATGACTTTATTTGAACGTGTTTGAATGTATTTTCATCAGCCAGGATGATAGAATTGAAGTCATTACGCAAGGACGTAAAAGAAAAGGTGAATGAAACTAACTGCCCGAAAGAACCAGCTCGCCGAAAGAACCGGACCGTTTTTGTAGTCTCCTCTTCACCGAGTCTGATCTCTGTAGTGTGTCAGAAAAATGTGCCAAGTCTGTTTTAATGTTAATTCTATTGATAAATTTATATGACTACAATTTAGAGAGAAATAATGCAGCCTTCATGTATCTTGACCACTGCGTTTAAGACAGTAAAGGGCAACCACATCATAACTGAAATCCAAATAGGCCAAATAGCTCTTTGTTATTTACTACATCAACAGAAGCAGCCGTCCACAATGTTGGAAAACGTCTGCTAGACGTACAATACTGTATAGCAGAGACAAAAAACCTTGCAACACCACATCCCAGTAACCACACCTGTTGGTGTCACACTTCAAGATGGGAAAATAACTTTACAAAACACTCCCTGCTGAATACTTTAAGGGCTTTGAAGCCACTGGTCCACTTTAATTGTAAATTCTGCTAAAGTTTCAAACAAACAGCTAAAGGTTAGCCAGTTTCAGACCATGCAAACATTTTGATTGAGGCCAAGGAAACAATGTTTAAGTTATCACATCATTCAGCCAAGGTCAGGTCTCTCGGCTCATGCCAGTCAGTGAGAACTCGGTGTGCCACAGTAAACTGTGACCTGAAATACCTGGGGCTTCAAACTGGGTGGCTGATGTGCAGCTCCAAAATGCCATTGGATTATTTTTGAAAAGCCTAAAATCCAAACCTAAAACAAAGTTACGTGTTAAAGATTTTTTGTTATTCTTGTCAGGGACTTGATTTTATCTCAGTTACTGAGTGGATGGTGAAAATCAGTCTCTATACGACATTAGACATGGGCTTAATGACATCAGCTGTAAAGGAGACATTTCAGAGGCGACAAATTGCAAGGACATTTTTTTTTTCAAGGGAAAACATACACCAATGAACAGTGCCCAATCATGAACTTGTAAATAACCCAGGAAACCAAACAACTAGAATATAAACTAAAGATGCATTTAGCTCCAACCTTGATTAAACACACCTAAACCAGCTAATCATAATCTTTAGGACTACTTAAAAAATATCAGGGAGCAGGGTTGGAACTAAAACTACAGGGCGGTACCCCTCTGAGAACAGGGTTGGACATCCCTGATCTTAACTAAGAGGTCTAAACAGTTTTATTCATAAACTATGGGCACAGAAGATGCTTCTTGTTGGGATGCTGAAAGGATTCCCAATGGATGGCTGACTGGACACAGCCTGTCCAGAGGTTTTCAGTCTTGAGGCACTCGTTTCCTCATCTTTTGGACTGGGAATCATAACAGGAGACTTCTCTTTTGATGACAAAGGGCTTCCAAAAATCTTCTGCACAGAGTCTGACCCAAAGACGAACTTGGGAGGAGAGACCAGAGAGAACATGGGACTCTTGGTAACCTGAGCACCAAGCTCTACCCCAGGCGACCCATCTAGTTTAGGACTGCTTTCAACCTCAGGAAGTGCAGTACGTTCTTTTGTGGTTTCCTCAAGTACAGCAACAGCAGCCTTACCACAAAGTGGCTCTTGGCTGAAGGCAGGTACTCTTGCAGAAGGCAGGGTGAGAAGAGTGTCTTTTTCCTGGGCAGTCTTTGCCTCTTCGAAGACTTCTTTGAAAGTACTTGCCGTTTCCTCCAGTTTAAACCGTACAGCCAACTGTTCAACCTTGCCCTGCCCTTCAGCAAAATCGAAGGCACTCCAGATCCATGCTTTCTCAGATCCTTTCATGGGCTCAAGATTCATATTCGAAGCAATCCAATGGTTTGCACAAAGTTTCAGGACCTGGTCCCGCCTCATCACAAGTCTAACACGCTTTGTTTCGTAGTTTTGTAGTATTTTAAGGTCTCCTATACCTCGTTCCTTCCACTGACTAAGTTCTTTATCATATCGGTATAGTTTGGCCCTGTGACTGAAAATGACTTGCTCGTTCTCCTCTCCTGTTGAGACCTCGACAAGATCAGGCAATGCCACAACAGGCTCAAAGTACTGACCATCTCGCTCTTCCTCTTGCGATGCTTCTTGTTCATCATCTGTGCCAACAGAAGCCTGGCTCTGGTTTAGCTTAGATGGAGACTTGGAGGGACTGAGAATAGGCTGAAAGCTGAAACTAAAGCCTGTGGACGATTCGCCGAAACGAAATAAATTTTTTGCTACTGGATCAGGTTGCAAAGAGGTATTGCACACAGAAGAATTACATAGTCTCGAGCGCTTCTTCTTGCAAATCATAATTATCCCATTCTAAAGCAGTTGTGGTGCTTTCAGAGTCGAGCTTGACTATGACTGAAGAGGTACTGATACCTGCAATGCTACTTTCATCATCCTTGCTTTGGTAAGTCAAGAATGATTTCAGGTCTTTAAGACCAGATTTCATTTCTTCAGCTTTCTGTATAAGTTGGGCGGTTCTGCCAGTATTCACAAGCTTGTGAGGGGTCTGTAAAGGAATATCCAATAGCAGGCGCTGACACTCCTCAAATTTTTGCTTGAACTCTTCTGCAAGCTCTGGTGTTTTGAATTTTGCCGCAAGCTGTTCTAATCTGGCATCTCCATCTGAAAAGTCATTGGCAATCCACATCCAGGCTCGGTCTGACCCAGAGAGGGGCTTCAAGTTCATTGTGGTTGTGATCCAATGATTAGCACATACCTTCAACACCTGCTCTCTCCTCATAAGAACTCGAAGTCGCCCATTCTTATTATTTTTGAGCAGTTTAAGGTTGCCAACTCCTCTTTCTTTCCATTGGCTTGTTTCTGTATCAAATCTGAAGAGTTTGACACGCTGCGAATACAAGCTTTTCTCATCTTCTTCCCCTGTAACAAGGTCAACCTTCTCAGGCATCTGAACAACTGGCTCAAACTGAATATCGTCATTATCCTCTGTTTTGTACATTTCATCTTCTTGATCGACAGAGGTGTCTGTCTTGGAGCTGGAATTAATTCCTGTAAACAGCTGCTGGCCAGCCCCTGCAAAGCCTTTGAAAGTGGGATCCTCCTGGCCAAACTGAAAACTACCTGAGCACGTTGCCAAGTCTGCAAAACTAAAAGAGTCAGGCTTACCGGTAAGGAGGGGATTATAATCGTGACTACCAGTGTCTAAGGGCTCATCTGATGAACTTGGGATTGCCTCTTTTTCCTTCTCTCTGTGAAGTTCAGCAATATCCTTCTGGCCGAACTTTAAACTACCTTGTGAAGAATTTGCCAATTCTGTGAAACCAAAGGAGTAGGCTAACGGTAAAGAGGGGATTTTTATCGTGACTACCATTATCTACGGGTTCATCCGAGGAACTTGGGATTGCCTCTTTTTCCTTCTCTCTGTGAAGTTCAGCAATATTTTTCAGGAGGTGAGATGCAGATCCAGATCCATTTTCTGACTGTCCATCTGATGCGTTTGCCTCAGATTCTGCAATGCCAAACTTGAAACCACCAGCGGGTACTGGCATGGAAAACGAAAAATTGGAACTGCTTGACTTATCAGCCTGAGTTGTAGAGGACTCAACAAACTTGAAACCTTCTGAGGATGCTTTTTCCTTGCTTGTACCAAACTGAAAAGCAGGACCTGGATTGAAATTGGCTGTAAATCCTGTTGCAGCAGGTTGCTTGCTAGAACTACCAAAACTGAATGAAAAAGAGGAACTTGATGGTGCAGTAGAGGTCTTGCCTTTCATATTTGGGTTTTCTGCCTGACATGAGACACACTTTCTAGCTGTACCTTCATTTCTTACCAGGCAAGTGTCACAATCCCACTGTCCCTCTTTTTTACCAAACATGGCAGCTAACTCAGTGCTGCAGGGGGCTTTGCAAGAAACACATTCAGTTGCTGAAGCATCATTCCTCACTAAGCAGGTGTCACAGTCCCATTGACCATCTTTCTTGACAAATTGAGAGCCAAAACCAGAGCCAAAAGGGAGTGCTGGAGTTGCTGACACTTTCGCATGTTGTGGTGCTTTAGCCTGAATAGTTTTCTTATCAGCCTGAGCTGCAAGGTCAACAGATGTTACTGCACCATCATTTGATCCAAATTGAAAAGAAACTGGTATTTGAGACCCAAATGCTAAGCCCATTGAGCTGACATCAGTGTCTCCAGTAAGTCCAAAAGAAAAAGATTTGGCAGGAGGAGCCACAGGCGCAGAGCCTTTGAGTTCCTCTACAGGTTTGTTCTTTGCTGTAGAAGGAGCTGCACTGTTGCAGGCAACACACACTGCAGATGTGGGAGCGTTTCTTACACAGCACACATCGCAGTCCATTCACCTGCTTCTTGGAAAACAGTGTTTTAAGATCCATTTCTTTGGATGAAACCTGAGGCTTTGGAGTTTCACATTTCTTTTTCAACTGTTGGCCATGTGGGGCCTCTACAGGTTTTTCCTTTGCTGTAGAAGGAGCTGCACTGTTGCAAGCAACACACACTGCAGATGTGGGAGCGTTTCTTACACAGCACACATTGCAGTCCCATTCACCCTGCTTCTTGGAAAACAGTGTTTTAAGATCCATTTCTTTGGATGAAACCTGAGGCTTCGGAGTTTCACATTTCTTTTTCAACTGTTGGCCATGTGGGGCCTCTACAGGTTTGTCCTTTGCTGTAGAAGGAGCTGCACTGTTGCAAGCAACACACACTGCAGATGTGGGAGCGTTTCTTACACAGCACACATTGCAGTCCCATTCACCCTGCTTCTTGGAAAACAGTGTTTTAAGATCCATTTCTTTGGATGAAACGTGAGGCTTCGGAGTTTCACATTTATTTTCCAACTGTTGGCCTTGTGGGGACTCTAGAATGAATTTTTGAGCCTCCTCAAATTTGAATTTAAACAGTGCGGCCTCATCCGCAGTTTTAAAACGAATGGCCAACTGCTCAGTCTTGGGCATTTCATCTGCATAGTCCATAGCATACCACACCCAGGACTTGTCAGATCCAGCATTTGGTTTGAGGACCATATCTGCAGTGATATAGTGATTAGCACAGATTTTGAGAACCTGTTCCCTCCTCATCAACAGACGAACTTTCCCGGATGTTCTGTGTTTTAGAATTTTGAAACTTCCAATGCCCCTCTCTTTCCATTCTTTAGCCTCAGGGTCAAACCGGAAGAGTTTTGCTCTCTTACAGAACATCTCCTCTTCCTCCTCCTCACCAGTTTTCACATCAACCTTATCAGGAAGCGGCACAATGGGCTCAAAATGAGGTCCATCCTCTTCCTCTTCCACATGGGTGCTATCATTGTCACTTTCCCCGCTTTTCTCTTCCTGAGCCTCTGGATTTCCTAATACTGGTTGGTTCCATTGCAAAGCTAAATCTTTGGTCAGTGTTGCCAAAAATATTTATTTTGCTCTGAGCAGCATCGGTGAATGAAAACCCGGCACTTTTACTCCCAAAAGTAAAGACTCCACTCTGGCTAGGCGGATGCTCTTGGGTCTGTTGTTTAGGTTCTGATGGTCCGTCCACTTTGGGAGGAATATCTGACGTCAGAAGTCCCAAGAGGCTTTCACTATTTTTCAGCTGAGCAGAGGAAAAGGTGAAATCACCATCATTGGACTTGAAATTGGAGTTGAACTTGAATGCAGTTGTTGCCGATGTTGATGGTGCAACGGCAACCCCACCAAAGTTTGGAACCTTAGGAGGTTCACCTGTGAACTGAGACCCAAGACTCATCTTGGGGTCAACAGTCTTGTTTTCACTGCTCTTGGATGGCTGCGTGGATGTATCGACACATGGCTTAGTGAAATATACAGGCTCTGGCAATGTTGGATTGACTGTAGGTTGAGGAAAATTGTGACCATAATACTCTTCACTGTATGGAGAGAGTAAGGATGTAGCTGGAGACTCAAACCGGATGGGAGCACCAAAGACCTGCTCTTGAGGATATATGCATGCAGGAGTTGACTGAAGAGGTGGTGTGTGTGTTGATTGTTGGTAGGCATACATATGCTGCTGTGGAGGAAGACGATTCATCCCGTATACTGGGCCCTGCAGAGGTAAACACTTTGTAAATACTTTGATATTGATTCTCTGTGCTTTTTCTTTATATAAAGGTACAATATATTGCATTTACATGAAAATCACTCCACTACCTTTGTTGGTGTAACATTTGCAGCAGGGCGTAGAAGATACTGTGAATTATATGCTGGAGACTGGTTGTAGTACGCAGAGGGACCTGTAGTAGCAACTGAGAAAAAAAGGAATGGATTTTAATTGTCTTAAATATGGTATACACAAGTGGTTCTAATTTTTTTGGTGATGTCACCATTTAGAAGTAGAACTTTTTTTGGGCGGTAAACCAGAGGGTTTACCATGCCATAGTAAACGATCACCAACAATCTTTCTGGGTGGAAATTAATGTAAACACAGATATCAGATACCAGTTGTGTCTAAAGGGAATATAAAAAGGCGGGCCAAAACAATGCAATATGAATTAACGAGAATGACCCTAATTGGTACTTCAGGAAGCTCAAACATGCTGAGTAACACGAGCATGAACCCCATTGTTTCTTGCTGAAGCTCAAACAAGCCGAGTAACGAGAATGAACGTCATTGGTTCATGCCAAAGCTCAAACACACATTGAGAACCACTGGTATACACAAATTTAAAAGACGGCAGATTTGGGGAATAAAGCAATCTAATTGAACTGACCAGTAAGAGGAGCACCATGGAATGCCTGCGCTCCAGGAAATCCATCCTGAAGTCCTTCTGCAGGATAACCATCTCTGTACATCCTATATGAGGATGCTGTCGCTTCAGGGGAATTAAGGCGCATGTCATGAACCTCATTCTGTCAGAGACGGAAAAACAAAACATGATATTACAATCCCTAAAATCTGAAACTTGTCAGTACCAATTTCACAAAGAGCTGCTGACCAGTTTCACATGGTTGAATTTAAAACCACCAGAAAAATCATCAAACTAATTTCTAAAACAACACTTGCTTACAGCATTTATTAAACAGGACCGCATAGATGAGACAGGAAACAATGGGGAGCACAGAGAAGGGAACAGGAAAGAAAAACTACCTCGAGCCGGGTCTCAAAGTTGGGTCGTCTGAGGCACAGCTGCACTATATATACCAGAGTGCCACTTAATACTCAGCAATATCATTTATCTGACTGCACTGACACTATTGGATGAGAGCTGAACTCAGCTGGACGATGACATCACTGCTTTCTGCAGAGATGCTTTATAGATGAATTGAACTCATTTCATAATTGATCCACTTTCACAGTTATTGAACTGAATCAACACTGAACTGATTTCATCTCAATAATGAATGTGTACTTAATTATTCTTAGAGCTGCTTCACAGTAGAATTTAATTCTGTTTGATCTTTGATATTATTTTTATGTTTATCACTTTAAAGCAGCTTTTTGCCATTTGTCAGTGGCAAAGCAAAAGCAAACACTGACTGATTCTGCTACAAGCGGTGGATGTGCGACTTACCTTCAAGGACTCGACCTGCTGGCACAGCATCTGCAAGAGGGACTTTTGGTCCTCGGCCCAGTGAGGAGTTGTTTTGGGTGAGAACTGGAGAAGGAAACAACAGTCAGAAACCGTAACACCATGTAAACAGCAAGCAAAGCTTCTGGAGAAACACCAGTGCGCCATGACATACCATGGATCTTTTAGAAGGAGATGTGGCACTTTTGGATGGAGACGGAGTGGAGAACTTCACATGTGGATCAGTGGGCTGACCGGGGCTGGACGTCAGCGGATAGTCCACCTGATCTTCATCCCGCTCGTCATCTTCTGAAAGCTGCTGGTTGACCTCGTTCAGCAAATCCATCACATCCTCCATAGATATAGGCAACTTAAAACACGAAGAGACAGGATTAAAGGACTAGTTCATTCAAAACTCAAGCTTTCTAGCAATCCTGAAGACCTTGATTAACTTCTTCATGTGTGTTTGTTTAATGCTAGAGCTGAACTCTGCAGGACAGTGGCCCTCCAGCATCAGATTTGAGGAACCCTGGAGTAAAGTGAGCAGCACGAACATCAGAGGTGTTTAACATACCTTGTCCATGTCCTCTGGACTGGCCTGATAAATCTTTGTCAGGTATTTCCTGAACTGCAGGAGGAAGTTGATGCTCCTGTCCTGCGTCTCCTCCATCCCGTTTCCTGCCTCTTCCGACAGCCTCTGATAGATCTGACACACACATCCACAAACTCATCAGGTCAGGGTCATTCACAGACCGATGTTATCACTTCACTTCTGAAGCTGAACCAGTGTGACTGTCGTCCAGAGAGAGCGTTGTTACCTTAGCAAGATGCCAGTTAGATGAGATGCTGTTGAGCTTCTCCAGCTTTGTGATGGCCTCATCGGTGTTGCCCTCGATGTCAAGCAGTGTGCAGAGCTTATGCGGCCTCTTCCTCATATGCTCGCACTTGAGAAGGCTGAAGACAAAGAGACCATTAGAGACAAAACCACCATATGATACAGAAGCAGGAAGAGTACATACCTGTATGTCTCTACTGTGAAAGTGCATGAACATCGGCTCCAGAGGTTCAGGAATGCTGCGTTTGTTTCGGATTTTCTCAAGCAAGGGAAGCACAACTTTCCAGTAGTGCACACTGCGGCCTGCATAGTCCTTCTGGTCATAGTAAGAGTTCACCCGTTCACCCTGTCAAACACACACGCCGACGTCAGGACACACCCGCTCAGTCTGTACTAGTACTCACACACAAAAAAAATTAATACTATGGAAGTCAATGGGGTACATCAACTGTTTCAGGCCTCCAGATTAACTATTTTCGCTAGGAGCGCAGTAGCCCCTAACTGAAACATTTTAGGAGCACAAGCAGAAAATCTGGGGGCACACCTTAAATCAACATGCAACACAGTTATTCACATTTCCCCTCATTCTGACTATTTATTACCAAGGCATTTGTCAGTAATACAGACCTAACATACAGAAATTACAATGTGCAGTTTTATTTTAAGTTCACAGTGCTCCAGTCCAGACTAACATTTGAGGGAAGCAGCACCAGAGCCACTGAGTTCTAAAGAAAGTATTTGGTAGTACTGTGGGGCTGACATTAACTTGAATTATCATTCATGTCCTATTAATTCAAAAGCAAAATGAGTGAAAAAAATAAATATTAGGGAGTGAAACAGCTAATAAGACAATATAAGACAATAAGCGCTCCTCTGCAGCCACCTACTGATTATAATAGTAATTTTATCCTTTTTTTATTGATAAATAAGAAAGAGATTGTCAAGCTGCGTCGAGATGCTGTGGGAACACCACTGCTTGAACTGCTGCTTGTCCGCTATACACATACATATACATATACATATAAGGCGGACAAGCAGCAGTTCAAGTAGTGTGCTGTTCCTTGCCCTCGTTTTCTTATGGGTGGGGACACACAAAACTGTGTTTTCTTGTTTGGGAGTGGAGCATGCCCAGTCAGTTCTCGAAGGGGCTGACTGAGCATAGCGATAAGCTGTCTGTGAGGACGCTCTGATCCCCGCCAGGCATTCTTTGAGGACGCTGCTTCAGCTCGCGCTCCCCAGGGTGCGGGTCTCACCAGTCCTTCGGATGAGACGTTAAACCGAGGTCCTGACTCTCTGTCGTCATTAAAAATCCCAGGATGTTCTTCGAAAAAGAGTAGGGGTGTAACCCCGGCATCCTGGCCAAATTTGCCCCTTGGCCTCTGTCCATCATGGCCTCCTAATCATCCCCATATACTGATTGGCTTCATCACTGTCTCCTCTCCACCAGTAAGCTGGTGTGTGGTGGGCGTTCTGGCGCAATGTGGCTGCCGTCGCATCATCCAGGTGGATGCTGCACATTGGTGGTGGTTGAGGAGATTCCTCCCTTCCATGTAAAGCGCTTTGAGTACCTAGAAAAGCGCTATATAAAAGTAAAGAATTATAACGAACAAATTCAGCAGCGACGCACATCTTGGGGTTCACAAATGGATCTGACAGAGGGGTTTGAGACGGGCCAAGCCCTATCTCTGCCTTCACCTGCCAGATCCAGTGCGTTGTCTCAGGGAGAAGCACGCGCTGCGGTTTCTTCTCCCAGGGGGAGGCACCAGTGTTACAATTATCCAGTTCTGAGGATCTGGATGTTGTAAGCATTGATGCAGGGGATTTTGAGGATTCGCAACCTCATACCCCTGCTTAGGAGGAGCTAATGGAGGTTGTGACCCATGTTGTAGCTAAATTAGACATCAATTGGCCAGCCGAGAACAGGAAGTTTAAAAAAAAAGTGCTGGATGAACGCTTACCATCTAGATCACATCCTCCTTGTTAGGGACTGACGTTTTATCCCAATCTCCACACCGAGGTGTCGAAATCGTATAAGAAATCGGTCTCATGTTGTGTTTTCACCCCTTAAACATCCAATTATAGTAACATCTCAGGGTTGAAACAACATGGTTATGTACGATGCCTCAGGTGAAGAGACGCTTGCGATCGATCTCTCTCCTGAGTCTGCATCGTCACTTAAGTCCCCAACATTACCCACCAAGCCTCTTTAAGCTACATCGGCGCTAGTGGGTAAAGTGTATTCGGCAGAAGGTCAGGCTGCAGCATGCTTGCATACAATGTCTATATTGCAAGCATATTAGGCTGACCTGCTAAGGGACCTAGATGAAAGTGAGGAAGTAAGCGCGAATTGCGAAAGAAATATCTATCAGATATGAAAGACAACGATAGATCTGTCCTAAAGGACACTCCGCTCTCGCCTTCTGGCCTCTTCGGCAACTCAGTCAATATGGTTGTCAAGAGGTTTCAGGAGGCGAAGAAACGAGCAGCGGCATTTCAAAAGTTGATCTATGGTCCCTGAGACTGCTTGGCGGGAGCAGTCTAGGCCGTCTACGAGCTCCTCGCAGAACAGAGTGCAGCAAAAACAAAGCGTCGCCATTCGGGCTCCTCCACATTCAGGGGGGTCTGGGTGGCGGGTGCAGTCGAAACCATCTAAAGATAGAGATAGTCCTCAGATATTGTCTAAGAAGGTTTCGACTAAGAAGTAGTCCTGATGACGAGGCCGCCAGACTTCTGAGAGTAGTCCCCTCTGGGGAGAAACTATTTCAACCTCATTATACGGTGCCGTTTCTCCTTTGTGCCCTCTAGGGAGCGACACTCCACACTGGTGCCAGTTCGGTTGTTCCCTGCTTGTTCACCGCTTCAGGGCGCCGAGGTGTCTGCATTTCCTCCGAGGAGGGTCGTAGAACAGAACACGAGAGACTGGTCCCCCTAATAGATTTTCTGTCAGCGTGGAAGCTACTGCCAAATATATCTCATTGGGTCCTGCTCAATATAGAAAAGGGATACAGTATTCAGTTCGGTTCTCGTCCGCCCAGATTGGACCCCGAGCAGGCTCTGGTTATGGAGCAAGAAGTTCAGACTCTTCTACGAAAGGAGACTATAGAAAGGGTTCTTCCTCCCAGCAGGGAGTGTCAGGTTTTACAGCCGTTATTCATTATTCCAAAGAAGGATGGAGGGTTGCGTCCTATTCTAGACCTACGCCAACTAAACTGCAGGGTTCAGAAACTCAAGTTCAGGAGGCTTACACTCAAACAGATCGTGTCACAGATTCAGTCCAAGGACTGGTTTGTCACGATGGATTTGAAGGACGCGTAATTTCATGTAGCCATCCATCCTCATCACTTGAAGTTCCTAAGGTTCGCTTTCGGGGATGAAGGGTACCAATATCAGCTTCTTCCCTTCGGCCTAAAACTATCACCCCGTACTTTCACGAAATGCGTGGATGCAGCTCTGGCTTTGGCTCCCTTCGAGCCTATTTAAGAGGTTTCAGAAAAGTACCTTACACTAAAAACTTTATTTCTCCTTGCTATTTCTTCCATCAAGAGAATTGGAACTTGCAAGCCTTGTCGGTTGCTCCTTCGTGCCTGGAAATTGCACCTGGTATGGTGAAAGCCTTCCTTCACCCTAGGACGGGTTACGCCCCTAAGGTCCCTTGAAAGGGAACGTCTCAGGTTACGCATGTAACCCTGGTTTCTCTGAAGAGGGAATGAGACGCTGCATCGCCCTGCCATACCCCCTGCATGACTGTGATCGACTTGCTTCAGCCTATCAGAAGCTTGCGCGGTCTGTTTCTGGGTATGCTTTATAGTTTCCTGGTCTGTGACGTCACCCGCCTATGACATATTGTCACACCATTGGACTGATTTTACACATGCTTCATTAAGCAATCACGCGGGGCGTTCCCACAGCGTCTCGTTCCCTCTTCAGGGAACCAGGGTTACATACCAGGTTTCCCTCTTCAGGGAACCGGGTTGGAAAACCTGAGAAGTTTTCCTACATCTTGAAATATCTATACATTGCCCAATATCAAATGGCAAACGTCATGAACGCGGAACAAAACTGCGCTACTCGTTATTTTGTGCTTTACGGACTGTTTATCAGTTTGGACCAATGCAGCGCGAGCCGATCTTGATCAAGCGACACTGTTACTACACAGCCTAAGAGATCCAGTAAGAAAGCATTTGAATTCGCCCCTGAAGTAATAACATCGCTGCGAGATCTAGTGAGAAACATTCACATTTCTCCGTTATTAACGGATCAAACAGCGCTGACGTGGAAACCAGCTGACGTTGTGCCATGAATGAACGAACTATCCAGTGTCCACAGATCAGCAACATTCACCATGGATTTACTGTAGTTACACTAACTGTAAGTTTGGCAGGAATAGTAGGCTACAATGCTTTCAAGTAACATTACGTCGGTTTTATTTCGACATAATGAATAAAATTGCTGCCCTCAAATGTAAATCTGAAATAAAATAAACCTTTGTTTATACCTACTACAATATTACATTTCATTTTTTTCAAGGAGCAAGGAGCAGTTTTTGTTTTATATGCTCCTAAGAAGAGTCAAGTATAGCTCCATCATTGCTCAAAGTAAAAAATGATCATACTTTATGATGTTAGTTTTAATTAAAAAAAATTAAATCAAAGACATTTTTCTGCCATTCATTTCTTTTTGCTTTATCGAAAATGTACCAAACCGTGACACCAGTGTATCGTATCGAACCATGAATTTTGTGAACCGTTACACCCCTAGTTCCAATTAGTGTTACTACATTAAATCCATGGTGAACGTTGTGGATTTGTGGACTTAAAGCCTTATATCACTTTTTCAATCATGGCACAGTGTTTCTCCTGGTTTCCACATCAGCACTGTTTGATCTGATATCTATGGTTTATAACAGAACTCTGCGCCAAATCTGAATGTTTCTCACTGCAGTGATGTTATTAATTTTGTGGCGAATTCAATGGATTTCTTCACGGGATCTCCCAGCGCTGTGTAGTAACGGTGTCGCAGAATCGATATCGGTCCGAACTAATAAAAGGTCTGTGAACCACAAATGAGTATCAAGGTTTCGTTCCGCTTTCATTTCGTTTGCCATTTGACGCTGGGCAACGTTGTGGTCGCGCCAGTGCAACCTATATCTAACTTTGGTCGCACCGTCAGCAAAAATGGCGCAAAATGCAACCATTGGTCGCAGTCTGGAGCCCTTTGTTTGGTCACTGACATTCTTCAAAATATCTTCTTTTGTGTTCATATCTTCTTTTGAAATTCATTCAGGTTTGAAACAACTTGGGGGCGAGTAAATGACAGAATTTTAATTTAAGTGAACTATTCCCTTAAATCCTAAATGAAAACAACCATTATCCCTTAAAAAACACTCATCAGACGGGAGCATCCCACAATTCCTGGCTCAGAACGAGCATCATGAGGACGACTGTGAGCAGACGTACCACGTCAGTGAGATGCTGAGCCCAGTGGATGAGCAGCGCCGGCTGAAGCCCGTGTTTCTCTCCAGCGCGCAACGTGCCGAGACCGTGCTGAACCAGCATCCGCAGTTTAGCCGACACCCCCGACCTGTCACACACACACCAGAAAACACTCAGTCAGACACAAAGCCGTGCATCAGCCTCACACTCACAGCAGGGCGATCACTCACAGCGCTCTCTTGTGGATCAGGCGGTAGACGGCGTCCCACCACTCGCGCTGCTTGGCGCACGACAGGAGCCTAATGATGTGCAGAGGCAAACACCGGGGCTGATGCGGCGAGGAGCACGGGGCCATACGTGCCGTCTCCTGTAGCTGTGTCTGACTGCTGAACACAACACCGCACAAGAACACCTGCAACACATCACATATACACAGTTACAGCTGAGGTGCTTCATCAGGTCCGCTGAGATACTTCCACTTCCAGTCCTTTACGACAGTATGACAGCCAAGACTTCAGTCCCAAACGTGCTGTGCTTATGGACTACAGCCCTAAGAAATACATTTGATTTCTTATTTCATCAATACGTCAATCTTCTAAAAATGCCATCAGCCAAACTGTTGAGCCAAACATGTGTTAGGTAGAGCTTTACAGCATTATACAAACACAGGCATTAAATTACTGAAACTAAAAACACAGCATTTTAGAGAGGCTACATCACCTATAACAGCACCTAAAACAATCATCAGACATGAATGCATGTGCAAAGTGGGTGAATGTTTCCCCGTGCCTCATTGAGGATGAGGAGGGGTGGACGCACCTCCAGGTCGAGCAGACAGATGGACTCGGGTGAGTTGGTGTCTAGTTTGGAGGTCTCGAGCGTGAGGCGAGGGAAGAGCTGCTTGAGCCAGCCCTGCAGGCTGACACTCTGCTCCATCAGCGCCCACTGCAGGCCGAGCCACGCCAGGTGCTGAAGATCGCCCACGTGCAGCAGCACCGCACCTGTGTGAACACACACACTCAAACGTGCTGCGTAACACGAGAATGAACCTCATTGGTTCTTGCTGAAGCTCAAACGTGCCGGGTAACGAGAATTAACCTCATATGGAACGACATGAGGGTGAGTAAATGACAATTTTCATTTTTTGGGTGAATAACCTATAAATACCTGCTGCTGTCTGTTTATCTCCCCATTTTTTTTCTGATCTGAAAAATTATCTGATCTGTGACTCAAAAACCATAAAATGATTGCCAGCACTAGACCCGACTGGATCTAGAGTGTGTGACACTCACCACTGTCCCACTTGGCCAGATCGTCGGTGCTGGGAGCGTGTGGGCTGACCATATGCATCTCGTCGTTGCAGATGAAGGAGAGTGGGTCGTTCGCCTGTGAGCCGAAGAGCACGTCGAACAGAACACTCGGCCCGTTCCGGTTCCCGAACGCCTCCACCACGTCCTTCAGCAGCTGCTCCACGTCCCGGCTCAGATTCAACAGCATGTGACCCGCCTGGCTCTGGCGGTCCGAAGCCAGCAGCTCCAAAGGCTCATGGGACGCATGCTCACTTTTCAAGCTCTTGACTTTGGGTCTCGGAGCCTGAGGAAAGCATGAACATTACACTGTCCAGTGGCCAATCACACGAGCTGCATGAAGCAGAGGAAACACACATCATACCTGATAGGCCACAAGATAACAGAGCGCGGCTAAATCCCGCACGGCCCTCCATGGCTGCGGCCCGTCCTGTGCCGTCTTCAGCAGCAGCGTCCCGGCGTACAGGTACAGCTGAGCCCTCGTCTCCGTGAACACCTCCGACAGCTCGTCCAGAGTGTTCGTGGCTGTGTTCTTCAGGGACTGCATCGCACGGTCCAAGCTGCAGCAGAAACATGCCGTGATCATTTCATGAACGTGTGAGTCTGCTGACTGAAGCACTGACGTTATTTAGCAGGCTAACATTGAAAAAAAGACATCTATGAGTCTGGGTGAAAACTGCTACCATCATTTACCAGCCAAAGTGGCTTTATGAACTTATTACTGTCAATTAAAAACCTGATTAATTTGCCCAATGCAACAATGCCCCCAAGTCAGTTTACCGAAACCGAAATTAAAATTTATTTAAATGATAAATTAATCAAATTTATTTAAATAATCAACACTCAAAGTTCACTACAAACATTTTAATTACCCATAAGGCAGTTTTTACATCAACTTTTAATGATATGTCAAAATAAACATTTAAACGTGGCTGTCATAACTTGTTTTCCTGATGGATGTATTCAAGCATACATTAAGTAAAAATATAATGAATATGTTGTATAGTGTATACTATAATAATAATAATATAATACTAATATAGTATTTACACTATATTGCCAAAAGTTGAGACACCTGCCTTTACATGCACATGAACTTAAATGACACCCATTCCTGATCCATGGGGTTAATATGGAGTTGGCCACCCTTTACAGCTATAACAGCTTCAACTCCTCTGGGAAGGCTTTCCACAAGGTTTAGGAGTGCGTTTATGGGAATGTTTGACCATTCTTCTAGAAGTGCATTAGTGAGGTCCAGCTCAGATGTTGGAGAAGCTCTTAGTCTACGCTCTAACTCATCCCAAAGCTGTCCTATGGGGTTGAGCTCAGAACTCTGTGCAGGAGTCCAGTTCCTCCACACCAAACTCCTCATCCATGTGTTTATGGTCCCGCTCTGTGCACTGGAGCGCAGTCATATTAGAACAGGAACATCCCCAAACTCTTCCCACAAAGTTGGGAGCATGAAATTGTCCAAAATGTCTTGGTATGCTGAAGCTTTAAGAGTTCCTTTCACTGGAACTAAGGGGCCAACCCCTGAAAAACAACCCCACACCATAATCCCCCCTCCACCAAACTTTACACTGGGCACAATGCAGTCAGGCAAGTACCGTTCTCCTGGCAATCGCCAAACCCCGACTCGCCAATCAGATTGGCTGACAGAGAAGCGTGATTCGTCACTCCAGAGAACACTTCTCCACTGCTCTAGAGTCCACGCTGTACACCCCACACTTTACGCCACTGCACCCCACGCCTTACGCCACTGCACCTGGTGATGTAAGGCTTGAATGCAGCTGCTCGGCCATGGAAACCCATTCCATGAAGCTCTACACACTGTTCTTGAGCTAATCTGAAGGCCACAGAAGTTTGGAGGTCTGTAGCTATAGCATGCGCTGCCCCCGCTCTATGATTTCACGTGGCCTACCACTTCATGGCTGAGTTGCTGTTGTTCCCAATTGCTTCCACTTTGTTATAATTCCACTAACAGTTGACCGTAGAATATTTAGTGAGGAAATTTTACGAATGGACTTATTGCACAGGTGGCAACCGATCACAGTACCACGCTCGAGTTCACTGAGTTTCTGAGAGCGATCTAGTCTTTTACAAATGTTTGTAGAAGCGTCTACATGCCTGGTGCTTGATTTTATACAACGTGGCGATGGAAGTGATTTGAGCACCTGAATCCAAGGATTTGGAGGCAATATAGTGTATATTCTAGCTGACTATCGAGTTTATGATCACTGAATGGCTTTTCTGAGGTAAATGTGGCGTTACGTGACATTGTTCTCAAGCCGTTTTATTGGTGTCTTTCCGTGGTTGAAACACTGATTGATTGATTACATGATGCATGATTGATTTCAGTAAGTTGTTCCTTCTGATGTTCATTGCTGTTTATTTGCTGCTGTAAATAGTAGTATAGAGGAAGAGATGATCGCTTCCACAGCGATCTGTCTCCACACATTAAAGTGATTATACGATTTGTGCAAATACGTTGAGTTGGTGAAATCTTGTGCGCATGTGTGCAGTGTTGTGGTAGTGTCCAGACAGGCTGGTGTTGGCGTACCTCCAGAGAGCATCAGCGCTCTCCTCGCAGCTCTTCTCCTTCAGCGTCAGTCGGATGCGGCTGCAGAGCGCTAACAGCAGCTCTTTGTGAAACTTGCGCGACGCCTGCTCGTTCGACGCCACGCTAGGCCGGCAGAGATACTCCTGAAACACAGAAGACTGATCACTCTCTCGATATCACCAACTTCCCCTGATCTGCTCAAACCTTTCAAAAGGTCACATCAAAACAGACAGACAGAACGCAAAACATCCTTCTCTATACCAGAAGAGCATGCACTGACACTAGAGCTGCACGATTACATTGTCAAAAGATGGTATTTACAATAGAATTAGGGCAGTCAAAAGATTAATCACGATTAATCGCATCCAAAATAAAAGTTTGTGTTTAAATAATATATGTGTGTGTACTGTGTATAATTAAATTTGTATATATATAAATACACACACATGCTTGTATATATTTAAGAAAAATTAATCTTTTGACAGCCCTAAATAGAATACAACACCTATTGAAAGTAACTTGATGCTTCAAATAAAGATTGTACCAAAGGAGATGAGACGATCACTGACCTGAAGGGTGCTGACCAGAAGCTCGTACCACTCCAGACGGTCCCTCAGAAGGCCCGTCTTCTCCACCTCCAGACAGTGCTTCACCGCCTCCTCGTGCCGGCCGTCTGCGCTGTACAGACGCACCAGCCGCTCATTGATGTGGGAGTCGTCGGGCCGCAGCTTGAGCTCAGACTGAAGCAGCTCATACAGCTGGATGGAGCCGTTCTGTCCTCGAGTGCTCAGAAGCTTCTCCTGCATCAGAGAGAGAGGGTGAACTCAGAGGACAGTGGGTGTGTTCAGAGCAGGTAATGTGATGTGAATGAGATGAGATGAGATGTGATGTGATGTACTGACCCTCAGGTTGAAGACGTTGGGATGTCTCGGCAGCAGCTTGGCAGCTTTCTCCACCCAGAACTCGGCCCGGTTGTCAGGCTCTGATTTCCCGCACAGCAGCTCCGCCACCTTCAGAACCAGGTCTGGCTGAGCCGGATTCAGATCCACTGAACGCTTGAGTTCAGAAACAAACATCAGAATTACATGCTAAAACTTTAAAAGTGCATTAGAAGTTCAACAATACAACAACCTTGGAAACAAAGGGCAGAATAATCTTGATGTGCTTCACCTGGACTAACTGTGTTATAACTGAATGTAAGCAACTGATACCCACGAGATAAACCAACACGGGTTATGATCAACAAACTTCCATGTCTGTAAAGCAGGTCGCATCGCTTCTGGTTCAGGTGTTTGTAAGCGCTTGAAGGGCACACATTATGCCCCTTTTTAAGAGGTGTAAAATAAGTCTCTGATGTACCCTTCATGTATGTGAAGTTTTAGCTATTTTTTTTTTATGATGTTAAAATCGTTACCTTTTGGGGAGAGCAAAAATGTGTGTCCCAAATGCAAATGAGCTGCTGCTGCCAGCCCACTTTCTAGAAGAGGGCGGAGCTTCAAGAGCTTGTGCTCCAGTGGCAACAAAACAGGACAAAATTCATGCATTGAAACTGTCAGAAACTGTAAACAGTGTTCAGCTCGACCCGAACAACAATCCCCACAGAGCCAGAGAATATATGCAGCATGGAGATAGAACAGGCATAGTCTAGTTTAATTACGGTTATAACTAGTGTTGTCATCTTGCTTTAATCCACTGTTAGTACAAGCCTGCTGTAGCGGACCCCATCCGAATGATGACCAAAACTTTACTGATGAGTTTTATGAAGTTTATTGTACATGATGAAGCAAGATGACAAGATGAAGCGTCCATTTTCACTCCAGCAAATCACTATAAGAGCTGAATAAATACAGTAAAAGAAGTGTGCATTAAAGTCTTATCCATAAACTCTCTCTCTCCCTTTCATTATCATCAACATACACAGCAAAGTATTGTACCTCACACACACACGCTGAAGCATGCACTATATACATATAGCCTATATGAGGACACGAATGTATGAACTTCATCTCCAGACTCTAGATCCGCTCTGAAAGCCACTCTGTGAGCATTTAACCGCTTCATTTGAGAAAAACTATCGTCATGTCACAGAAACTCAAAGGTCTTCCCGGCAACCCGCCAAAAAAGAAAAAGTTCGGTTTAACTTCACAAATATATTACTGTTGTACAGTAGAATTTAGATACGTCTCAGTGTAATAATAATACTAACACTAATACAAATAAATCATCATCAAAACTTTATTTTTTAAGGAATAATCATAATGTTTCTTCCATGTTTTAATCTGAACAGTAAAGCTCATTGTGCTCACGTTGTTAGACAAAACGTTTGTTTAATTTCATGATTAAAAGAAATTAAATTAATGTTTTGTCTTCTTTTGCTTTCCAGAAAAAAAAAACGAATTTGTGTGAGAAACAAAAACATTTCATAGGATAAAAAAAAAAAAAAAATTAAAATTTTTACAATGTTTTAAAAAAATTTTAATGTATAAGTTTTATAATAGTTATAATAAGTTTCATGATTTCAATTAATTAGACATGCTTTTTGAATACTAAAAATGTTACATCACATATCCTTAACACGCCCGCTCCGCGACACTAGAAGTGGCTATAACATAACCCATTAAAACTAAAAATTATATATTTTTCAAAATACCCAAAACAGCGGCATTTCAAGATGGAAATATAGACTAGAAAATATATTTTAAAGTTGCTCTGCCCTTACAGTCATGACACTTGCTACGTTTACATGCAACCAAATACCCCGTTAGTAAACGTATTGAGTGCTCAATCGGACTTAAAAGCCTTCATGTAAAACACCTTAATCGATCTGAGCCAAATAACATTTCGATTGTACTGAAACAGGTGTTTATTCCTTTACTAATCCGATCGAGAGAACATGTTACACTTGATCGGATTGAAAACTGAAAGGACTTGCGCATGTGCAATGACGTAATGACGTGCGGAACGAGCTGTTCTCCAGTTGAGTAAAGTGTCGTATAAATGAGTTTCCTGTCACTGTAAACTTCTCCTTTCCCTGCGTGTGTGAAGTGGAACGGCCCACCAGTGCTGGCTTCAGACTCATCCACACACGACAGGATCAGTATAAGCAGCGGCTAGGGCTGTGACAATGGCAGTTTTTCACCACCGCGGTGGTAATGGACCAACTACAGGGCGGTGGTTGGGGGTTGTTTTGAAATAAAAATAAATTATGTTTATTTGAGCAAAAAAGTGTTTGAGCAATTCCGTCAAAGAAACAACACACTGCCTGTAAAGTAGGGCTGCATCTAACGATTATTTTTGTTGTCGATTAATCTATCGATTATTTCTTCGATTAGTCGACTAATCTAACGATTATTTTTCCGATTAATCTAATGATTATTTTTGGGATTAGCTGATTTATCCATTGGCAAACTTTCCAATAAATAATAAGTACAACAATATATCAGCTGTATTTTGAAGAGGGTAGTGCATCTGTATATTATTTTAACATGAAATCTATGAATGATGACAAAAAAAAAATTCTTTCAGAAAGGGTAATTGTCATTTTATTATGAAATATGCGAACAGGAAGCATTTTAAACTTTATTTTTAACTAATGGTACTATTTAAAAAAATGTAAGATACACAGGCCTATTTAGGAAATGTGTTTACTATAATCTGTTATTAATTACCGTAGTGGGAGTATGATTTACTCAATTAACTTGTCCGAAAATGCACTTGTGTTTATCTGCAAAAAGGTTCACATACACTAGATTGCAGCCTATAGGCTACTGTTAATGTTAATATAACGTTAGTCGTTTGTTTTTAAAGTCTACATTAGAGACCTGCGCAGGACGGATTTCTCCCTTAATAATTCCTAAAAAGCTGACATCTCAGTTCATCGCGATCTCACAGATTAACTCTGTTATTATCAATGAAACTGGCTGCACAATGAATCTTTCATAATATCTACACTTTGTTTGCTATAATCAGATGATTTGCCAGTATACAGAATTCAGCACTGAACAAAAAGTCCATTTTGAGCGGTGAGGGGATTCTAGCATAAATGCATCTGATTGGCGTTCAAGAAATCAACACATATGTCTGTGATTGGCTACATTGTTCAACGCTGCAAACATGTTATAAATAGATAGAGACTCTGGCATGTAAATCGTTTCTATTTTGTTTTAGTTGTTCTTGTTGCTTTTGTCAAACAGATGAATGACAATTTATTCGTTTTTAGATGTTCAATTTATAGATAATTCTATTTTGCGGGAGTCCCGACTCCCGCGAATCGACACACGAGTGCATTACCGCCCGCGCCCGCACTCGGCCATCAGATCTATATTCCCGTGCCGCACTCTGTTGCGTTGGGTCCCGACCATACCTCTCAATCGACTGATTCCAGCGTTTTTATCGTTGTTGTATTGTTGCAACTGTGTGACCGTCCTCTTGTTTCACGGACCAGCAGCAGCAGGTGCACCGTGCAGCGCGCGTGCTCTTATCTCATGGGTCATCTGACCTGCATGGCCAAACGTCCGCTGAGCAGAAATCAGCTCTCACAGTCTCAGTACGACCGTTACTGTGTTAGTTAAAAATGTGAAACTGGCCCTAAATCAGTTGATCAGCTGTCATCACTGATTGACAACATTTCTCGTTTCTTGTGTTGACGAACTTGACCTACCTATCAGATCTGGGGTGGCCACAGGGGTGGCCAATGAGCTTTCAGGGGTGGCCCCGGCCACCCCAGGCCACCCCAGGCCACCCCCTAGAATCGCCATTG
>FLSR01004877.1:12084409-12097849 GCA_900092035.1 Leuciscus waleckii
CAATCACAACACACTGCTCTAGCGGACCAATCAGAGCACAGTGTGCTTTTCAGAAGGAGGGGCTTCATAGAGACAGGAAGTAAACAGAGCGTTACTGACAGACTGGGAAGAGAGGAGCCGCAACAATGGAGAATATGGGGAACATAATCAACATTGAAGCAGGAAAACCACTTCTAGTAGAGACCAAACACAACATCAAGACTGTAAAAGGACATTATATGGCCTCTTTAAAGGGACAGCGCTGTACCTAAACAGACGACTGATAAACGTTTATCCAGTGAACTCCTGTTTATCATGAAAATGAGAAACTCTGAGAAGCTCTCATCCGTCCAGTTGCTGGTGTGTTTGCAGTACGTTTCCTCACCCGCAGTTATTGCAGCTCAAGTGGTCAGGATGGTACGGATCGTTCTTGAAAATCAGTGGAACATCTTCAACGATGGCTTGGCATTTCTGGCAGATGTACTTCCCCAGACCATGAGCCTTTTCACGGTTATGACACGGACGGCACAAATGTCTGTTGGGCAGAATTACATTTGCTGAATTTGAAATCACATTCATGTTTACATTCAGTGCCCTACTGTCTTATCTGAGACTCACCTGCCTGCGTTCTTCACAAAGCCCACGTCTGCCAGAACAGCCTGACAGAGATCACAGCAGAAACAGTTGGGATGCCAGCTGAGGTTCATGGCCTTTATCACACGGCCAATGACGAACTCGCCTGCGAACAGGACCAATCACACACACCAATGCTGAAATATGGGGGAAGTCAGGTTAGATATTCAGGACTTTGTTTGAGTTGTGTGTGTTGACTCACCACACTGGTGACAGCAGGGAGCAAACACCATCTGGAAGTCATGCTCGCAGTATTTTCTGCCTTCAAACTGTGAAAGCAAGAGTAGGATACATGCGTCAGACGTCACAGAAAAACACCTGGCTGTTCCCACTGTTCAGTGCAGATTCGTGACTCCGAGTTAGACAAGTCCAAAACTCACGGCTTATGGAAACATAGGATGGACTATTGTTCGCCAACTTCACTTCTCGGGTTTGTGAACGTTGCCATTTTATCCATGTTCCCGAGTGCGTCAATGATTACAAAACATTTTATTAAGAGTCATTTATTTAGAGTGTTCCAGGTGTTTATTCATTCTTCTCCCTCTTTTCAAGTAAAATTATTAACATCTAAGCAAAACGTGTTTTCTGTGAATGGATAATCAAATTAAATGTTTGTGTCTTCAACACTTTTAATTTTTTTAATTTTTTTTTATTTAATGTTTATTTGACAGGGACAAATGCATAGAACATTGCTTTATAAAAAATACAAAGTAGATGCCATGCATACAGGTTTATAGCCATGACTAATTTGCAACCCCTGTCCCTGGTTAGGCTTGTAAAATTAAAACAGAAATTACAGAGTATTGAAAAACACCACTTTACATCGCAAAGTCATCCTCTAGGAAATGACATCATTTTTGGTGGGAGAACAATAGCACAAACATCACTGAGTAATGGATTCAGAGATGGTTTGTGGTATTAGTTATTCATCCTTTAAAACCAAACAAATCCAAACGTATGTTAAAACCTTTCTAGAAATACCTCCTGAAATTACAACAACAGCCTTAGGGCTGCAGAATGACCTGCATATTACAGTTCACACAAAGGAAATCTCTCTTTTATTTGACATACCTTTATTCAAATTTCATGAGAAAAATTAAAACATACCTTATTTCCCCAAAGGAAAATGTCATAATCAACAGTGTTATTAATGGTCCATGTGATATGTGTAAAATTTGAGGTGATATGTTCACTTTTTTTCATAAAAGCAACATTTTCAGAAATGGAGCCATTCCAAAATGGCCACCACAAGGCGTTTTTGCCATGGTTCCATTTCTGAAAATGTTCAGGGTTGCAAACTATTAAAGTGTACCAAGTTTCATGCTTTTATGAAAAAGTGAACATCATTTTCACATATCAAGTCAAGTCAAGTCAAGTCAAGTCACCTTTATTTATAGAGCACTTTTTACAAAACAGAGTGTTTCAAAGCAGCTTTACAGAGATAACAGGAAAATAACAAAGTTTGTTTCTAGAAGAAAATAGCGTCACAGTCCAGCTTAAGTAAGTTCAGTGATTTTCTATTTTGTTGTAAAAAAGTTATTAATTTAGTTCATTTATATATATAGCCGCTCGGGAGAAAGTCATCAGTTCTCATATAATGGTGTCAATGCAGGAGATCAATATTATTGTTGAATATTAAATTAAATGTCCCCAACTAAGCAAGACAAAAGCCAAAGGCAACAACAGTGGCAAGGAACCAAAACTCCATCAATGACAAATTGGACAAAAAAACCTTGGGAGAAAAGTTCTCCTCTGGCCAATGAACGAACAGTGTGTGATTATGATCCAGGCAGCATTACAGGTCAGAGGTCAGATTAGATCAGAACACTCAGAATATTATCCAGTTCCATCTGGTTGTAGATCGGAGTCATGCTGGTATGGAGACGAGTTTGTTGAGGGTCAGTGCTGATGGCTGTCGTGTCGATGAGGCCTTCACAGGAGAGAGTCTAGTAGACACAATCTCTGCTGACACTTCAGGGTGACACATATCACCTGGACTATAAAGCAATTTGTGTTTCTGCTGCCCTCTGTGCCTTAAAGCGTTTGAGTCTCTTTAGAGACTTCACAGCAAAATCTGAATATGGTTGAAATGAAATGTCTGTAAAGCACATGATCTCAGGTCTAGAATAAATAACTTGTGTCTAAGTGTGAGCTGATATAGAACTGTAGCATCTCTTGCTGCCATCAGTTCATCTAAGGGGCTGGAGATTGCGTTATATCCTCACACAGATAGTCATAGACACATGTTAACGGCAATGTCTGACCTCGTAGAAGAGGCCGTGCAGGAACTGCTGAAAGCACTGCGCGCAGACGAAGCACTGCTCGTGGAACAGCTCGCCGTTACTGTTCACCATCCTCTCCGTCGCCGTGAAGCCGGCCTTACAGCGCTCACACACCGCGTGGGCCAGCGCATTCGTCATGTTGCTGTGGAGACAGAGGTTCATCTTCTGATTAAATATACTAGTCTATGTGACAGTTAGTGTTTTTAATATGTCCGTTTTCTATGTCTGTTTCCTATGCCTGTTTCCTATGTCCGTTTCCTATACCCATTTCCAATGTCCGTTTCCTATGTCTGTTTCCTATGTCCATTTCCTATACCCATTGCCAATGTCCGTTTTCTATGTCTGTTTCCTATGCCTGTTTCCTATGTCCGTTTCCTATACCCATTTCCAATGTCCGTTTCCTATGTCTGTTTCCTATGTCCATTTCCTATACCCATTGCCAATGTCCGTTTTCTATGTCTGTTTCCTATGCCTGTTTCCTATGTCCGTTTCCTATACCCATTTCCAATGTCCGTTTCCTATGTCTGTTTCCTATGTCCATTTCCTATACCCATTGCCAATGTCCGTTTTCTATGTCTGTTTCCTATGCCTGTTTCCTATGTCCGTTTCCTATACCCATTTCCAATGTCCGTTTCCTATGTCTGTTTCCTATGTCCATTTCCTATACCCATTGCCAATGTCCGTTTTCTATGTCTGTTTCCTATGCCTGTTTCCTATGTCCGTTTCCTATACCCATTTCCAATGTCCGTTTCCTATGTCTGTTTCCTATGTCCATTTCCTATACCCATTGCCAATGTCCGTTTTCTATGTCTGTTTCCTATGCCTGTTTCCTATGTCCGTTTCCTATACCCATTTCCAATGTCCGTTTCCTATGTCTGTTTCCTATGTCCATTTCCTATACCCATTGCCAATGTCCGTTTTCTATGTCTGTTTCCTATGCCTGTTTCCTATGTCCGTTTCCTATACCCATTTCCAATGTCCGTTTCCTATGTCTGTTTCCTATGTCCATTTCCTATACCCATTGCCAATGTCCGTTTTCTATGTCTGTTTCCTATGCCTGTTTCCTATGTCCGTTTCCTATACCCATTTCCAATGTCCGTTTCCTATGTCTGTTTCCTATGTCCATTTCCTATACCCATTGCCAATGTCCGTTTTCTATGTCTGTTTCCTATGCCTGTTTCCTATGTCCGTTTCCTATACCCATTTCCAATGTCCGTTTCCTATGTCTGTTTCCTATGTCCATTTCCTATACCCATTGCCAATGTCCGTTTTCTATGTCTGTTTCCTATGCCTGTTTCCTATGTCCGTTTCCTATACCCATTTCCAATGTCCGTTTCCTATGTCTGTTTCCTATGTCCATTTCCTATACCCATTGCCAATGTCCGTTTTCTATGTCTGTTTCCTATGCCTGTTTCCTATGTCCGTTTCCTATACCCATTTCCAATGTCCGTTTCCTATGTCTGTTTCCTATGTCCATTTCCTATACCCATTGCCAATGTCCGTTTTCTATGTCTGTTTCCTATGCCTGTTTCCTATGTCCGTTTCCTATACCCATTTCCAATGTCCGTTTCCTATGTCTGTTTCCTATGTCCATTTCCTATACCCATTGCCAATGTCCGTTTTCTATGTCTGTTTCCTATGCCTGTTTCCTATGTCCGTTTCCTATACCCATTTCCAATGTCCGTTTCCTATGTCTGTTTCCTATGTCCATTTCCTATACCCATTGCCAATGTCCGTTTTCTATGTCTGTTTCCTATGCCTGTTTCCTATGTCCGTTTCCTATACCCATTTCCAATGTCCGTTTCCTATGTCTGTTTCCTATGTCCATTTCCTATACCCATTGCCAATGTCCGTTTTCTATGTCTGTTTCCTATGCCTGTTTCCTATGTCCGTTTCCTATACCCATTTCCAATGTCCGTTTCCTATGTCTGTTTCCTATGTCCATTTCCTATACCCATTGCCAATGTCCGTTTTCTATGTCTGTTTCCTATGCCTGTTTCCTATGTCCGTTTCCTATACCCATTTCCAATGTCCGTTTCCTATGTCTGTTTCCTATGTCCATTTCCTATACCCATTGCCAATGTCCGTTTTCTATGTCTGTTTCCTATGCCTGTTTCCTATGTCCGTTTCCTATACCCATTTCCAATGTCCGTTTCCTATGTCTGTTTCCTATGTCCATTTCCTATACCCATTGCCAATGTCCGTTTTCTATGTCTGTTTCCTATGCCTGTTTCCTATGTCCGTTTCCTATACCCATTTCCAATGTCCGTTTCCTATGTCTGTTTCCTATGTCCATTTCCTATACCCATTGCCAATGTCCGTTTTCTATGTCTGTTTCCTATGCCTGTTTCCTATGTCCGTTTCCTATACCCATTTCCAATGTCCGTTTCCTATGTCTGTTTCCTATGTCCATTTCCTATACCCATTGCCAATGTCCGTTTTCTATGTCTGTTTCCTATGCCTGTTTCCTATGTCCGTTTCCTATACCCATTTCCAATGTCCGTTTCCTATGTCTGTTTCCTATGTCCATTTCCTATACCCATTGCCAATGTCCGTTTTCTATGTCTGTTTCCTATGCCTGTTTCCTATGTCCGTTTCCTATACCCATTTCCAATGTCCGTTTCCTATGTCTGTTTCCTATGTCCATTTCCTATACCCATTGCCAATGTCCGTTTTCTATGTCTGTTTCCTATGCCTGTTTCCTATGTCCGTTTCCTATACCCATTTCCAATGTCCGTTTCCTATGTCTGTTTCCTATGTCCATTTCCTATACCCATTGCCAATGTCCGTTTTCTATGTCTGTTTCCTATGCCTGTTTCCTATGTCCGTTTCCTATACCCATTTCCAATGTCCGTTTCCTATGTCTGTTTCCTATGTCCATTTCCTATACCCATTGCCAATGTCCGTTTTCTATGTCTGTTTCCTATGCCTGTTTCCTATGTCCGTTTCCTATACCCATTTCCAATGTCCGTTTCCTATGTCTGTTTCCTATGTCCATTTCCTATACCCATTGCCAATGTCCGTTTTCTATGTCTGTTTCCTATGCCTGTTTCCTATGTCCGTTTCCTATACCCATTTCCAATGTCCGTTTCCTATGTCTGTTTCCTATGTCCATTTCCTATACCCATTGCCAATGTCCGTTTTCTATGTCTGTTTCCTATGCCTGTTTCCTATGTCCGTTTCCTATACCCATTTCCAATGTCCGTTTCCTATGTCTGTTTCCTATGTCCATTTCCTATACCCATTGCCAATGTCCGTTTTCTATGTCTGTTTCCTATGCCTGTTTCCTATGTCCGTTTCCTATACCCATTTCCAATGTCCGTTTCCTATGTCTGTTTCCTATGTCCATTTCCTATACCCATTGCCAATGTCCGTTTTCTATGTCTGTTTCCTATGCCTGTTTCCTATGTCCGTTTCCTATACCCATTTCCAATGTCCGTTTCCTATGTCTGTTTCCTATGTCCATTTCCTATACCCATTGCCAATGTCCGTTTTCTATGTCTGTTTCCTATGCCTGTTTCCTATGTCCGTTTCCTATACCCATTTCCAATGTCCGTTTCCTATGTCTGTTTCCTATGTCCATTTCCTATACCCATTGCCAATGTCCGTTTTCTATGTCTGTTTCCTATGCCTGTTTCCTATGTCCGTTTCCTATACCCATTTCCAATGTCCGTTTCCTATGTCTGTTTCCTATGTCCATTTCCTATACCCATTGCCAATGTCCGTTTTCTATGTCTGTTTCCTATGCCTGTTTCCTATGTCCGTTTCCTATACCCATTTCCAATGTCCGTTTCCTATGTCTGTTTCCTATGTCCATTTCCTATACCCATTGCCAATGTCCGTTTTCTATGTCTGTTTCCTATGCCTGTTTCCTATGTCCGTTTCCTATACCCATTTCCAATGTCCGTTTCCTATGTCTGTTTCCTATGTCCATTTCCTATACCCATTGCCAATGTCCGTTTTCTATGTCTGTTTCCTATGCCTGTTTCCTATGTCCGTTTCCTATACCCATTTCCAATGTCCGTTTCCTATGTCTGTTTCCTATGTCCATTTCCTATACCCATTGCCAATGTCCGTTTTCTATGTCTGTTTCCTATGCCTGTTTCCTATGTCCGTTTCCTATACCCATTTCCAATGTCCGTTTCCTATGTCTGTTTCCTATGTCCATTTCCTATACCCATTGCCAATGTCCGTTTTCTATGTCTGTTTCCTATGCCTGTTTCCTATGTCCGTTTCCTATACCCATTTCCAATGTCCGTTTCCTATGTCTGTTTCCTATGTCCATTTCCTATACCCATTGCCAATGTCCGTTTTCTATGTCTGTTTCCTATGCCTGTTTCCTATGTCCGTTTCCTATACCCATTTCCAATGTCCGTTTCCTATGTCTGTTTCCTATGTCCATTTCCTATACCCATTGCCAATGTCCGTTTTCTATGTCCGTTTCCTATGCCTGTTTCCTATGTCCGTTTCCTATGTCCATTTCCTATTTCCGTTTCCTATGTCCATTTCCTATACCCGTATCCAAAGTCCATTTCCTATGTCCTTTTCCAATGTCCGTTTCCTATGCCTGTTTCCTATGTCCGTTTCCTATACCCATTTCCAATGTCCGTTTCCTATGTCTGTTTCCTATGCCTGTTTCCTATGTCCGTTTCCTATACCCATTTCCAATGTCCGTTTCCTATGTCTGTTTCCTATGTCCATTTCCTATACCCATTGCCAATGTCCGTTTTCTATGTCTGTTTCCTATGCCTGTTTCCTATGTCATAGGAAACTATGCCTGTTTCCTATGTCCGTTTCCTATGTCCGTTTCCTTTATTTATATACAATACTGATTGTGCCTGTCCTTCACTGACAGTGTTCAAAAGAACTGAGCTCTTCTGACAGCCATATGAAGAAGTTTCTGTAGAGTGTGTAGTGAATTGAAAGGGTCTCACCGTTGCTTAAGGTTACCGTTGCTTCTTGTTATTCTTCTGGTTATTTCCCTATGGAGGGGAATCAGAAGTCTCACACCTTCACATTAATAGAAAAATTACCGTTTTTTTTTTTTTTTTGCTTCGCCTTCTGAGAATATAGTTCCCAGTATGTATACGGTTAGAAGATGGCTGTGTCTCATGTGACCTTGTTATTTGTACACGCTGTGACTATACAAATCACAACATGTAAATAAGAAATTGTTGGCGTTATTTTGTCACTTACTGGGAGCAGTGTGCTAGCTGGAGCCGTTTACCTCCAGTCTTTGTGCTAAGCTAGGCTAGCGGTGGGTGCATCAGACAGAGTTACGGCACGCACAGAGATGAGAAGGGTGTGAATGGACTTATCTAACTCTGGGGGATACGGTGAAAGCTAAAGTCCCAAAAAGTCGGCGTGTTCCTTTAAGAGTCGTGATGCACTGATTTGATTTTTGTCCCTTCTGTTAATGTTCGATCTATTATAATGTCTGATTAACCGTGGGTATTTAACAGGTAAACTGTCAAGGGTATGTTTATATTTATTTTATGAAAGCTTTTAGTGGAATAAAGATTATTTTTGTCAAATAAATTTGTATTGTTTGGAAGTCACTCTGATTTTCTTAAATACTTTTAGCCAAAGGTTACATCTAGATAACAGATTATAAAATGTTTTCCTGACTGTAACCTTAAGCAACGGTAAGACCCTTTCAATTCACTACACACTGTACAGAAACGTCTTCATATGGCTGTCAGAAGAGCTCGGTTCTTTTGACCAATGTCAGTGAAGGACAGGCACAACCAGCATTGTATATAAATAAAGGTAACGTGACCATTTAGAAGCTGCTTCTGATCTGCTCCACATTTCCCCACAAATGACAACAGGATGTCTAGCATTTTCCCCTTTAATACTCTTGAAGAAACATCAATATGAATTAAACAAACAGCTTATATGAATTAATAACTGGATCTAAAGGAGTGAATGACTGGAATGAATGCTGTACACACACTGAGAAGGGAAGACACCTGGATCCAGTGATCGAGTCTCATGCTGTCTACTGACATACTGTCATCTGATTGATTTCTGAAGGCAGCATAGATGTATCTCCCTATGATATCCCACAATCCTGTGCTGTCAGATCATTAGAGCCGTTATTGTGTTCTATGGTGAGTGAGATTAAGCCACAAATACTGTGGACTCGCTTGTAAAGAGTCACTGGATGAAAGTATCCACCAAAGCAATCCACACTAGGCCGAGAGTATGAAGAATATTACAGCCGTTTGTCTATATGTGGCTCTTTGTGAAGGTCAGACATGCAGCACTGGACAAGCATCTATGGCATGTGGATCTGCATATATGGCTGTGAAGCGTTAACTAGCCTCAGCGTCTCATACACACTGCACATGAAAGGGAAAATGTCTTGAACCGATCAGTTGTTTCTCACTCCGTCAGGATGTTGAGTCCTCAGCTGAGAGATTACATATTGTGCATTTTTCAGTAAAAAATGTCTTTAAGTTGCCTAAATAAATAAAGTCTAAGCTTAATAGAGAAATATAGCAGTTCAGCTCACCCTTTCTCTTTACATTTCCAAACTTCAAACTCAGTGACGCAACTTCATTTCTGAAAAGGTTTTTTGCCTGTAGACTATAGTGATTAGATTTCCAGTTTTGTACTTGAACTTGAGAACGCGAGTACAGAATGAATTTTTCTGTGAAGGTGTGAGACTTCTGATTCATCAGTCACCATAGAGAAATAACCAGAAGAATAACAAAGTGCAGTAAACTTGAAACTAGTTTGTTTGTGATTATGGTAATAAAATAATACCAGCTTGCAATATAAAGCAGCATAACAGACTGTTTTTGTACAGGTAAGATAACTGGAAGCGGATGAGAGCAGAAGCCACGACACAATTAAGGGGACATTTTTAGAAAAAAGGTTAAACATCTCATCTGTGAGCGACCGGCTTCAGACTGACTGCCATTTACAATGTTATTACCCAGAGAAAAGTGTACATGTTGACTGACAGCCGGACACGCTGTCAAACATATGAGCTTTGAGCTTTTTAACAAACGTTAATTAAACTGTAAAACAACTGAAACATAAAACAATTCACGAAACAGACAAAAGTAAAAGAGTCAAGGGGATGGTTTTGGCTGTCGGTAATGCAATGAATCAGTCAATCACTGGTATTTCCACTCTCTCTGAGCTCAAGAACATGATGTATATCATCAGCTCAGAGTTACTGTAAAAGCGTACACAATCAGATCACAGGATTTACAGATTTACTGTTGTTTACCGCTGAAGATTCATGTAAAAGCCAGCCAGTGATCAAACATGGAGACAAACTGTTCTAACAATCTGCTTTCAAGACACTATATTTACATCTACACTTAGTAGTCGCTTTTATCTATTTATCATCCAAGAGTCAGCCACAACGATAGTATATAGTTGAGTATGAGTATATTTTTGTGAATATGCAGAAGCTGTTGAAGCGGCAGACTCACGATCGCACGTAGAAGTCGCAGAACTCCTTGTAGACTTTGACATCGCTGCGGCGGGGAAGCTCAGATTCAGCAGAGATCTCCGTGTGCTGCTGGAGGCCGTTGATGCTCGCCGCGGGACTCTCGTCCTCCATCACAGAGACCAGAGAGAACAGAGAGACCAGAGAGACCAGAGACCAGAGAGAACAGAGACCAGAGAGACCAGAGAGAACAGAGACCAGAGAGACCACAGGACTGGTGAAGCTCGTGTGAGAGACTGAGTCAATAATAGACTGAGAGAGTCTGTCCCGCTGCTTCTGACCTCATGCCTGAAACCTCTCAATAAACCACACTTCAACTGCCTACAAGTGCTTAGTTTGTTTGCATTTTGTCATCTTTTACTAACTGTACAAAAATGACTATCCCTAATGATCTTAATAATCTTAGATACTTAGGTTGAGATAACCCTGTGTTGGTAATGGCACCCAGACTCTCACAATAACATTAAGAACCAGTCGAGCAATAACTACTTGTAAATGTATGTTAATCTATTGTTTAGATCTAGTTTCTCAGTTTACATATGTTGCTGTTTCCTGGGTTCATCACACCACTTTATCCATCAGACAAAGAGAGATTTACATTTAAAGATGGTTTTATGCTCTATATAGAAGCAACTGATTCAAGTTTGACCCAACAGTGAAGAATAAACTTTATTCCTAACACACTAAGAGAGTTAATCGCAGCAACACATTCCTCCTCTGCTCTCCATGTGTCTATAAATACCCCTCGGCTCATCTCCAAACCCGGCAGCTGATGAAACCACAGAGCTAAGTTGGGAATGTGGGGCATGGAAGCACTCGAGGCCTCTGAACCTTGTGCTTCTGCTCGGAGAGAAAGCTCATTTACACTGGAAAACAGATCCACTTCGGAGAATCACAGAGAAAACTTGCTCAAAACTTGTGAAGGTTCTCCTGAAGCAATCAAATCAAATCCTTGTTTTAGGGAAATAATTCAATATGGAATTAAATTATACTATTTAATTTAAACAAAAACAGCTTTTAGATCATTCTTTTTCCTTTATAACCATTAAAATGCAAATATATAAATATTTTCCAATGGATGTTTGAAAAGGTCTTTTGCATTAAACACATAATGTGATGTAGGCGGGTATGCTGTTAATGATATCAGTCATATAGACACGTAAATGACAGCAGTGTTGAGAACGTTACTTTTAAAAGTAATAGCTGACGACAGCTTAATGCTGATTGGTTTAAACAACCGTGATGTATTATCCTCTTTTAAAATGTTTGATTTTAAAACTCTGATATCATGTATTTATGTGTATACAGGTGAAACTTGAAAAATTAGAATATCGTGCAAAAGTTATAATTTTGATGATTATGGCTTACAGCTTATGAAAACCCCAAATTCAAAATCTCAGAAAATTTGAATATTACATGAACTCAATAATAAAAAAAAGGATTTTAAAAGAAATGTCGGCCCTCTGAAAAGTATAATCATGCATATGTATATAGTTATATATACTAAATATATTAGTTTCACCTTTTAATTTGAATTACTGAAATACACAAACTTTTGCACGATATTCAAATTTTTCAAGTTTCACCTGTAAATTATGCGTGAATATTCCTAATCTGTCTGACAGTGTGATCTCACCACTGGATCTATATTTATCTTATCTATATTTATATCTCTATTGCTGATATATTTCTAAAAATATATAAAAATATGTGTGATGGATCAGCCATGAGACTTAGGAAATTACAACAAAAAAATTGGTCTATCGCCACAAAAGTGTGACAATCTTTATTGAATCTTGCTTACGCAAGAAAAAAAGAGAGGAAAAGGAGGGAAAATTTGTAACAGTTAAAAAAGATCCAAAAAATATAATTAATTCGGGTTACATCAGAGGAAATGGCTAGTATTCAGTGCTTGAGCCTCTCAAACTGACAGAGGACCAAAATCAGCACCACCTGTCAGGAACAACAAGAAACAAGACTCTCACTGGACAAGACACACACTGAATTTATGGGAGGTGGCCAGCACCATGAAAACAAAAAAGGGGAAACAAAACCATACAAATTCTCACAACAGTGACAACACGAACCCTGGAATGAACACAATAAATGTAACTAAATTTAGAGCCTTGGATAATTTTTATCTAATGCAAAAAGAATTCCATTAAACAAAAGTCACATTGTTCAGGACATCACATTAAAATAACTAAGCCAAATAACTAAGCCTGTGCACTGACTCAGTACAATGAAAAATACAAATCTTAAACCAAACCAATATAGTAATGTAATTTTATTTATTGATCAATGCAAATATTAATGTATAGGAATTGTGTGGCATAAATCCTGGCCATCACACATCCCCCCACCTAAGATCTCACACTGGTAAGCGGGAGATGAAGTCAGCAGTGGTATTACTTTTCCCGGGCACCTGCTGGATGTTAAGCTTATAAGGCTGCATAGAAGGATACTAACGAGTAATCCTAGCATTGGTATCCTGCATTCTGTCCATCCACTGTAATGGTTGATGATCAGTTTCAATGGAGGTGAAACGTAAGATTTTATTTTGTTATAATGTTTTGGAGTAAAACTAAACATTTCTCAAAATGAAAATATTCTAATAAAGTACTTGGTTACAAATGCTACAGTGTTTGTAAACTAACCATTTAAAACGTTATTAAATTAAGTTTGTTCTTCCGTCAAAAGAATAACTTACATTAGTTATGACTCAATGTGGAAACGGTAGAGTAAGTATGACGTGTCTTGTGGCAAAACTCCAATCAAAATGCAGTGAGAGGAGATCCAGCTCCACCCCCAGGATCTGGAACTAGGACCGGAGACTGAGGTGGATCGAGGAGCAGGCAAAGTAGGTGACCAGGGCGGAGCTGGAGACCACCATGTCAGAGCAGATGACCACCACAGCAGATCAGACAGGACTGAAGACGCCCACGGTGGAGCAGGTGAAGCTGGAGTCCCCTAGAGCAAGCAGGCAGAGCAGATCATACAGGACTGAAGACGGTGGAGCAGGTGAAGCTGGAGTCCCCCAGAGCAGAGCAGAGCAGACAGGACTGAAGACGGTGGAGC
>FLSR01004877.1:12125598-12157480 GCA_900092035.1 Leuciscus waleckii
ATAAGCAGAATTATGGAACTTGTTGTCATGCCGATGGATCTAATAATGTTTATGGATGAGTGAATACACTGATGTGTTTAACATGACTGAGGTATGAAGCAGGGCGCGAGTGCTAATGAGAGACAGATCTCAGCGACACACGCGAGTCCCGCGGATATAAAGGAATGAGGACATTTCATTCTACCGAACTAACTTATCCGCAAGTGCTGAATAACACTCACACAGGTCAGTTTATTAGACGAATGAAACTTGTGAGGGAACGCAGCGCTGCTTCACTTGCTCTACACTATCACACTAAACTGTGTTTGAGTGTGTTATAATGTTATTCTGTGTGTTAGTTTGCTGTATGAGACTAGCAGTGAGCGAGATCAACATTAGCATAACACACTGATCATATTCTAACATTTCATCATGTTGAGCTGTATAACATTGATTAGTTTTATGTACATTTGCTCACCTCTACATTTGCGCGTCTTTGTCGAGTTGAAGTTAGCCGTGGACGCTAGCTCTCGGCATCTCGAAAACGCCACGCTGATATTGATTCTCGTTTTAGTTCTCCTTTTGTCCCAAAGTTTGCTGGCCATGATCCATAATGTTTGAGTGAAACTACAGCGTGAGCGTGCCGCTATACGTAACGCAGTTGTCCACGTCTGTCACCATGGTTACTACGGCAGTACGAGCGGAAACCAGGGATAACGCGGATATTACGTCATTGACAGGCGACACTGAACAGGGACGAGTCATTATTTAAAATTGGAATTTCTCTGAATTAAAAACTGTAAGTCCACAACTGCAGGAAATATATCACACTGTGCAAGTGATCTTTGGATATTTTATTACAAAACTCTTACATATTGTAGCTTTAAAAGTCTGTTTGCAAAGCCTGCACCGAAATTACGACTGATTTACCAAATAATCCACAGTGAAATATATCACCTTTAAGAATGTTTAGATATTTGTGCTGGAAAACGAGACAGAAACACTGAGGAAGAACATCATGTTTTGCAGTGTGTGATTTAAGATGTTCGAAGAGCTTGATATAAATCTCTGCTCCATGAATATGAATCTTACCAGATGACAAACACCAGCATGATCTTAAAGAACCGTATTTTGATCTCCGATCCGAGGCGTCTCTCGTTCTCGGTGTAGATTCCCTGCTGGCCCTTGAGCAGCGACGTCACTGCAAGAAAACACGAGTTTCTCTCAAATAAAGACATGAGTAGCGATGCACGATATATCATCCACCATATCGGTATCGGCTGATATATGTTCATTTTTAATGTTATCGTTTACGGCCTGATATATTAAAGCCGATAAATAATGTATTATTTCCTTCATCTGAGACTCTTCAGATTCACACTGTTCATCATGATGGGTTTGAATCGCTTGAAATATGATTGGAATCACTTCAAAAAAGGAAAATACAGAAGCTCAAGTCTGTCATATCGGCTACATACAATTATAATTAGAACATTATAATTGTGTGTTTGGGGCTTTAATGATGAGACTTTTGTTTTTGTAATCAGGCTCTCAAAAATGATATCAAAATGTGGATTTAGATTTATCGGCCAATATATCGGTTATCGGCTTTCAAATATAAAGAATTATCGGTATCGGCCAACATTTTCTTGTCGGTGCATCCCTAGTCATGAATGAACTGAACTGAAGATCTTTCTAAACTGAAACAATTGGCAACTGGGGTCCAACGGGTCGAAGGTCCAGATGTGAGTTTCAGTGCAGCTTCAAAGTCTCGACACGATCCAGCCGACAACGTTGTTTTACCTTTTATTTATTTATTGATTGTAAATGGCGTTTGACTCAGTCTTTGCACGTTGACTTTTTAAACAGTAGATCTGTTCTTACGCCTAGGTCACGTTGACCTTTCAACCTGATCACGTAATGTGTGTCGCATCACAGCTAGTGCAAGACCAGCATTTGTGGTTAAAAGTATCTAAATGTTTATTTTGTTATAAATGTGGGCTGGTTTGTCTAGATAAGACTCTTATTCCTCGGCAGGATCGTGTCGAGACTTTGAAGCTGCACTGAAACTCACATCTGGACCTTTGACCCGTTGGACCCCATTGAAGTCAGGTGAGTAAATTATCAGGAAATTTTAATTCTGAAGTGAACTACTCTAAGCGTGTAAAATGTACAAACTGCACCTTTAAGTGTGTGTTTTGGTCACCTGGAGATGGAGGGGTAGTAGAGCATCGCCACACCCTCGACACACAGCAGAAGCGTCAGACCCCACGTGATCATGTGATACAGGACGATGGTGCTACGACAGAGACACGCGCGTCAGGAAATCAAACTAACATCTGCTCCAGCGTTTACACGAACAAGATGCATGATGGGACACACCTAATGCCAGCCGATCTCTTGACCACCAGGAAAACATCCACCGCGTAACAGAACGTCCACCAGAAGGAGGCGCTGAAAAACAGCTGGATCCACATCTGGAGATGAAAACAAACCACATCCATCCTTTACATTATTAAACTCAAGTATTATTTGCTACATATTCATAAAATCAAAGATAATAAGGATTTTTTTTTCAATTTACATGCATTTAAAGCATATTTGATAGAAAACAAATGTGAGTTTGAATAGGTAGAAAGGATATGATTTTAAAAACTATTAATACTATTAATAAATTTTAAGGCTTTAATTTGCTAATTATAAGACTTATTTGTGAAAGTAAATGCATAATGTTTAGATTATTAATGTGCCTATAATAAAGTTAACTATTTAGTTATTATTCTTTTCAGTTTTGTTAGTATTTATTTATTTTCATCTGGTTTTCCCTTTTAACACCATTGGCAGATATTTTTTTCTTGTTTTAAGTACAAACACTATTTAGTTATTATTGCTTGTTTATATTTATATATTTTTTACTCACACACACACCGCTCTCCCGTGAAAGCTCACACACACACACACATAAATTACATGTTCTTGGCCGATGATTTCATACAAGAGTGTTTCTCATGGAAAATTGGATACATGTTGGAGTCCAAGAGTGTGAAATATGATACACACAGCGCTGGCAGATCTGCTGATGAGTCGAGGCTGCTGTTTAATAACCTCTTAATAACCACATCTCATATCATATCTGGAGGATTAATATACTGAATGTCCACAGTCATATTTGTATAATAAAGTAAAACTAATGCAAGTATTATTTAATAATAATATCATTTAATGTGTATTTAATATTCAAACTTGATATTTTTAAAAAGCTGCACACACACATATATATATATATATATATATATATATGGATTTCATAAATATGATTTGAACTACATCACCCAGGCCTTATGGGAAGGTTTATCCTGGAGATGTATTAGAGTTATTAATGTTCATATGGTAAGTATTAGTGTTTTGAGCTCTGACATCATCACCAGATCTTCTCCAACAGACAGTGCTCATATAACACACTCTCCACACTCACGTTATGTTATTAATATTCATGTCCTTCTGCCGAAGCTTTAATTGACTCAGTCGGGCTGAAATGCATCAAACTGATCCCGTCCGGTTTTATTCCCAGAATACTGAGGCCGGTTTGAAGCACGACATCATTATCAGATTGGATTGATTTATGAATGATGTTTATTGTTCACGACGAGTAAATCTGAAGAGCTTCCAGTGAGCTCATAATAACCGGACGACACCTCGAGTCAGAATCTGGTGTTGGAGGAACTCTACAGGAGCTTCATTCGTGTGCAGTCGTTCCCGTACACCGCTCTAACTCGTTTCTGAACTACCATAAAGCAGACGTTTGAGAGGATCGTGAGAGACCAAACCCGTCGCATCTGCTCGTGATCAGGGCTAACGTCTTCTGATTGGCTGACACACTCCTGTCAATCAAACCATCAGGGGGCGTGACTTCATCCAAGACACGCCCACAACAAACCGAACAACGCTATAACTCGTTTCTTCACTATCACAGTACGATACATCGTTGAGAAATCCATTAGCGAGTCACGACTGTTTCCCGAAACCGTATTTTTGCGAAACTGGTTGTTCAACCATGTTAGTTAATGATGTCACGCACGTATGGATTCTGATTGGCTGTTAATGATATTTAGATTTAGGTTACATTTTGCACACCAGGAGACAAAGTCCTCCACCACTGGGCCATGAGATGTCTCCTCATTTACAAGAAGACTCACAATCACAGTATCATCAGCGAACTTTAACATATACCTATTGTCAAATGTGCTCCTACAATCATTAGTATACAAAATAAAAAGAAGAGGGGAAAGAACACACCCTTGAGGCGAGCCAATAGAAGAACATAATTTGGAAGAAAGCAGACTGTTGACTCTCACACACTGGGTTCTATTTGATAAAAAATTCACGATCCATCCTACTAGATTAAGATCAAGGTTAAATAATCGAACTAATTTTTTGGCTAATACATGTGGCTTGATTGTGTTTAATGCAGATGAGAAATCAATAAAAGCTAGCCGTGTCCTTGTTTTTGGGGTCTCCAGATGTTGGGCTACTAAGTGTACAAGAGTGGTTATGGCATCCTCTATGTTGCGCATCCATCTTGAAAATATATTAGACAAAGAGGGACATACCTGGAAATTCAAGCTTCGCCTTTCGCGTTTTTACACTCAGTGGCACCGAGACGAATGCGAGAGGGAGATTACTCACGACTGCCGGCAGATCTGAAATAATACGGCCACTGTAGGAGTTAAAACACCCTCGGAATGGGAGGGGCTGGAAAGTAATATTCAGTTGGTAGTCATATACAATTTCACCGCTAGATGGGAGAAAATCCTACACAGTGTAGCTTTAAACAGGACCTGTTATGCTTTTCCCCCATGTAATGTTCAGTTTGAGCATTAAAAAGGGAGTTAAAACGCCTCCATTGTAATCTTGAGTTTCTTCTGGGAACGAACACGCCACAATATTCCTCATATGTGACCCTTATCACGTATCACCAGTCTCGAGTCGCACAGGTTTATCTGTGGCAATATCCAACAATACACTGTACTGTGTGAGTGAATGCTGCACAATCGCCAACATGAATGAACAACTTTAAAGGAGATTTTCTCAATGTTTCGATTTTTTCACATCCTCAGATTCCAGATTTTCAATAGTTCACTAGTTATTTATTCAGCTTTCAGATGATGTATACATCTCATGTGACTGGTTTTGTGGTCCAGGGACACATTTAACCTTCCGCACGTACGATCACACCGGTGTGACGGGAGCGGTCAGTGCATCACATGATCTAAATTCAAACGTGCTTTTGCGCGTCGTCTGGCGCTCAGTGCTCGTCATATATCACAATTATTCAGTGTTTTCAACCACATAAGGTTTATTTCAGGTTTCAGACATTTAAATGAACAAAGAAAAACAATACATTTAGAGTTTGTAAAATACACACTGATATCTATGGAAGCAGCAATAATAATCCTTTCCATTATAATTAGACGACACGTTTTATTCATATCAGATACACATTGTGTAAGTAGCTTTAAAGTTTACTCTATTCTTCTCCCAGTTCACCGGCCACTTCTATGTATTTCAGGAGAAGAGGATGAACTGACGTGTTGTAAATCCAACAGATCCGATTCTCTGAAACAAACTAGCATGGCGGCGCCGTCGCACATATAGCTCAAATAACGCCATCGTTATAAAGGTGTTTAAACAACAAAACACGTCCACTTGCACATATTTGACAATTGGAATATCAGATCATTCATGCTATAGCTAACACATTTGTGAATATTTTATTTAAAAAATAAATAAATAAAATAAAAGCAGATCATCATTCATTCAGCGCTGTTGTGGTTGCGGTGTGTCACGTGACAAGCAATGACGCATCACCATGGAAACAATAAAGTGATGGTTCTAAATAACGGTCGCCTTGAAAAACTCAGCGGTCAGCGAGAATACATTTGTGTGTAATCAAAGAAAGTTCATGATTATGTGAGATCAGATCAGATGATGCATGTCAGTATTTCCCAAACTCGTGTCTTTATTCAGCTCTTTTCCACTTCCAAGCATCACAGATCGTTTGCGTGATTAAATAATGACTGGATTTTTGGTTGAACTGTTCCTTTAATAGGGTGTGAAATCCATCTTTGATGCCTTTTATTATTACTTTAGCAATTTTCCGTTACAGATTAACAGAGAGTGTTTTGTTTATTAATGAAATGATTACTTATGCGTGTTTTTTTGATGGAATGATGTAAACTATATATGTTCTCGGCTGTAGAGATATTTGTTGCAGCAGTCAGTGAATGTTGATGTTGATATTTATTTATGTGTGTATTGCAACACTTAATTTGTATGTGTGTGTATGTGTGTATTTTTTCCCCCCATGTATTAGCAAGTCAGTGTTTTATAAAATACAACTTCTTGTAAAGACATAATGTAAGGAATTGTAAGGAATTGTACATATAGTCATATGTTCCATTATTTCCATAGAACCTGTACATACTTTTAAGTAATAAAATAGTTCCTCTACTCCTTCAGCTCATCTGTAGTCCTGTGTAACACATTTGCTGTCAGTGACGTAACGTTACCTCAGATATGTGGGAAAAAAAGAAAGAAATGCATCACTGACTGAAATAAATACATATCACACAGAAATACGTTCTGCTTGACTTCCTTTAACTAATAATTCAACCATAAATGTGTACAATTAAAATAAGTAATCTTAAAATAAAAACAAAAGAACAAAAAATTAATTATTTAATTGTTTTGCATGTCATGTGACCGTTAACGGACATGATGTCAGGGGCACTTTTATTTTTATATGTTATAATTTACGTCAGGGTTTGAGAATCGCTGTTTTAACTAATGAAGTTTGAACCATTTATGATTTTTTGATATGGTGTCACAATAATATGTTTTCACGAATTGCAAGACGCAATCGTTTTATTTTATTTATACTCGCTCTAGATTACTCGCGGGGTGTTTTTCTTGTTTTTCGCGTCACTCGCGAATAAAAACATCCCGCGAAAAGGAGTGTGTCGTCATCATCAACATCAACACAATTTCTTTCTGCCATAATTTTTCCGTCATGTCTGGAATAAATGATATTGCTGCTCTGTACTTGTTGTGGAAGTCCCAAATATGGAGGAAAGCCAAACGCCGACGTGTCTGGGTTCACAATAATTAGCTCCTCCATTTTCGACAACAGTGACAGTAACCGGACGTGTCAATGAGCTCTTCGTTGATTGGCTTGCGCAACTTGCGTCAGCGAATTTTCCGCTCGAGTAGAAATTTTTCAACTTGCGCGGAAGACGCGATTGAGGCGATTATCGAGCATTCGCGTCATTCGCGTCTTTGCATTGACTTTGTATGTAATCTACTCGCGCAAATAATTAAATTCGCGTTTGGTGTGAACACGCCATTAGTCCTAATTATGGTAATTCTGACGTGAACGCGTAGGGTAATGTGTTCATCGCTGGGGATTTTAAGGTAAGGTTGACGATTTTTCATAAACACTTTTTGTAATTCTGGTTGAAACTCTCTTCACATCCTGATAGCAATCAATAATAGAAGTGGTTTAAATATTAAAACATGAATCTTCTATGGAAGTCTCAGGAGGACCAACATTTTTTCAATAGTATCGGTCCAAAATGCAAAGATATGATGTCCAACAACATGGCTGTCTGTCAACATGTGTATTTCCATGCACACATCATCAGCGCATGCTGCTGAGTTTGGTTCATTTCTGTGAGGCGCGGCGCCTCACAAACAAGTTGACGGAAAGGAAGCCGAGACGGCAGTTTGTTTGTTTTCTTTATTTTACAAAAGCACAATGTTGTGTTTTATTGCGAGTGTACACAAATATAAATAAATACTCTGCAGTTCCGAATGATGTCCTGAACAAAATAACGGAGTATATTTCTATGATTCCATCGTGCCGGTGGCGCCTCATTCCAGCATTGCAATCTTGACATCGCAGCCGATTCATTATCAAAATAAAATAGTCAACCTCACATAAAAATTACACTGCTCTGTTTAAATAGTCAGTAGCCTACAATTCGTGCCATTCAGCGCAAGCACCGCTCCACTGTGATGTTTGCAAGCACATTTTGCGCATGTGAAGAGGGTGATTGTTTTGAAGAGGGATCGATATTGGAACGTGAGTGAAGTACAAAGAAGTGTACTTTCCTCCGTAATTTCCTATGGGGACGGGGGGACATGTCCCCCCCCCTCCCCCACTTTTCAAAATCCAAAATCCCGTTTGCTATTTATTTTAGGCCACATCCACACGAAGCCAGAGCTTTCCCTATCCGATCTTTTTTTTCCCCGTTCAAAAAAAAATTCCGTAAACACGGCGTCGTCTCAAGAAATATCTGCGTACACACGAAACCACTGAAACCGACTCAAAACGATGTAGTATACATGCCAGACCAGTATGTGGCGCTGTAATTCTGCCACAGACATCCACTAAAAACGGAGAAGAAGACTTGGAGCTCGCGCATAAACCTTGTGCGCTGTATACAACAATAATATTAGGCACAGTAGCTTCTTTTTTTCTTTTTTAATCAAGAACTTTGTTGAACAATATGAAAAAACATAAATGTAGTTGCTGTGACTTAACGGTGTCTGACTAGTTGACACTTGGTGTGATGACATCATCGTTTCACAAAATGTACGGATTGGCCGTACACACGAAAACGCAAGGGCGGCGTTTTTAGATTTATCCACCTTGGGACCCGGTTTCAAAAAATAGCGGTTTCAGTCTCCGAAAACGCCGGATCCGTGTGGATGAAACACCAACACGATAAAAAATGTTTACATATACAGCGAAACACGTCTCCGTGTGGACGGGCCCTTAGAAATAAAGGTTCTTTATTGGCATCGATGGTTCCATGAAGAACCTTTATCTTTAGATTATTAATGTTCTTCACACACACACAAAAACGGTTCTTTTACTGAAAGGTTCTTCCAGGAACCAGCAATGGTTCTCTATGGCATAACTTTGAAATCCCAGTTTATTTCCAGGAGTGTATTGGCGAATCCTTCTCTTTCCCGTCGTGTCCCTCATTATATCCCAGACTGGCAGGAGAGCTCGTGACCGAGTGCTCAGGGCTCTGGGTGTTTCTGCTTAAACTCTGAGAACATGAAAGACTGTTTCGTCTACATGTAATGAAGAACAGAGAACATGTGCCACGCAACAAACCATGCGTAGGTAGACAACACCACGATCAGGGGAAGATCAGGTAAAAAAGGAACTAATACTGCAGAAATCAACTTACACAGCTGGTTGATTACATTAAAAATTGCAAACCCAAATTAGTAATTTTTTGTATTACGAGTTTTCAGAAAAAATATTTAGACTGAAAAAACAATGTTTTTAATTTTTACAAATTGCTACTTTATCGGAATTATACGAAACTCTGTGACTTTTGTGGCAGTCGCTATGTGACCACAAAAAAATATTGTGGACTGGATTCGAAAAAGCAAAATGGTCGTTAAAAAATAGTCGTTTTTTAGTTGTTCGAGATCAGAAACGAGAGCCATAGGAAATGAAAGGGAAATATGAAGAATATGAAAAAAAGAGGGCAATTTTTGGGGGACTACAATCTAGAATAAAGCGCACAGAAGTGAAGGGGTGACGCATAAATATCAAGAGTGCAAAATATACACATTTAAACCTTGATAAAACAGAGTCTTTGAAAATGTCTAAATATACATCCAAATCCACAACCTAATAAAAGTAAATTATGATTTCTAAAACAACTACAGAATTTAGTGGCAATACAGATGTTTTGTTATTTTAGACTAGGATTTTAAAGGCATTGTCTCTATTTTAACATGAAATACAGTTTAAATCGAAAAATAATATTTTTCAATGGGAAAAGATTGTTCATAATTATTGCATACATATGAATTAGTAACATAAGATTTTTTCAAAATACATGATTAAAAATAAAAATGACTAAAATGACTGATTTTACTGAAAATTAAAAAGGTGTTTGGTCACTTTTGACCGCGAACACTGAACAACACAAATGTTCATCCCAAAATGAGCAATACCAGAGGGTTAATAACTATGCAAATGAGGAATAATATAATTCAATGTGCACTAATTTGTATACATTTCCAGAAGCGAATTCTTTAATGTTGGATACAGCCAGGTTCAGAATTCTTCAAACTCACTGCTTTTATAGGTGTGGACTGACATTTAAATCTACATGTATGCAAATAGATTAAGTGCTATAAAATAAACACTTAAAATGTGTTTTTGGATGTTTTATTAACAGCCCAGAATCTCAAAATTGAGCAGTGTGAGAAAAAACTGTGTTTTTGCCTTAAAACAAACTTCTTCCACTTGTCATTTATTCCACTTTTGCGGTTGCTGTTTATCCGATGTGTTGTGCATTCATCTCAAACTGGTGTGGGTGTGCAGGTGTTTGAGTATAAAGCACACACACACACGTTTCTCTCACTGCTGTGTGTTTAAGGCCGGCCAGAAAGGCGTTATTCTCTGAAGTATCGTTTGAGAAGTATGAAATATATACATGATGAAACACTCCTAATGACTTTAACAGCATCACTCATAATGTCATCGCCGCAGCTGTAGTGCACATATTCATATTCATCACCAGCCGTAATTATTTACTCGATGAAAAATACCTTCCTGGCAACACGAAACCCGGAGACAGACTCCACTGAGCTCTGAGTCAAAGCGTGAAGGGGTTTGTGAAACAAATCAGAATTTAAAGACTAAAGGAAAAATTGTGAGATTTATAATATCATTTTAAACATATAAACTCGCGATTGTGAGAAAAAACATGAATTGAGAATTGACAGATAAAAAAAAGTTTTTTGCAAAAAAAAAAACTGAATTGCGAGATTTAAACTAAAAATTTCAAGAAAAAAAGGCAAAATTGCGAAATTGAAAAAAAACCGCAATTATTTGTTTTATATTATTATTGCGTGGCGGAAACAATAAATACAGAAGTGAAGTTGTAAACTAAGAATTCCAAGAAAAAAAGGCAAAATTGTGAGATATTTAAAACTTGCTATTTTGAAACATAAACTCGCAATTGCGAGAAAAAAAAAGTCAGAATTGTGAGAGAGTACAAAAATCGCAATTATTTTTAAATATTTTTTATTCCATGCGGAAACAATAAAAACAGAATTGAAGTTTTCCAAGACAAAAGGCAAAATTGCAAAATTTATTATATAATTTTGACATATAAACGTGAGAAAAAATTATCCGAATTATGAGATAAAAAGTCACAGTTTGTTTATTTTTTTTTTATTCCTTGACGAAACAAGCTTCCATAACTCAATTTAATGTATTGAACATTGGTGTTTTTTAATCATATTGCTTTTGCCACTGTTTTAAAAAGCAATAAGCAGCTTGCGTCTGTATGTTACAGTGATTTTACCGCGGTTAATCTCACAGCCTCCAGTGGCTCGTTGCTTTAATTAGCACCTTCTTTCTGTGTGTGTGTTTCTTTTACTCTGTCACACTGGAAATTCCTAGAAAGGCTGTCGTATGGTGGGTCTTTGGGGTCATTTGTGGCAAATCAAAACAGCTTACATTTGATGCAGCCTTTTGAACCCTCCAGGGCAAAGGTCAGAGGTCAAGAAGGCCTCCACTGAAATCCCTGCTTGTGTTTGAAGAGCGTCTCCTGAGACGCCATTATCCGAATCTCTTCATCCGAGGAAAAACTTCCTCTCGCATTTGAAATTACTGCAGATATGTAAACGTTCACGCTTGTTAGAGGCCAGAAAAGTTCTCTCAAAAAAAATTAAGTTTGATCATTTATCAACTCGTTGTTCTTAAAAAGAAGCAGAATATCCCAGATTTTGCTGTGCATGCAATGAAAGTAAGTATCCATATGACTCTTTGTTTTATTTGTTATAATAACACAATGTAACATGACAGATTGAGACATACTTTATGGCCAGCCTGTCAAAGAAAGAAATGATGAACGCATGTATAACCAAATATTAAAAATGTATTATGTTGTCGTTATTGTTTGCTTTTTCCTCTTAGCTTTTTGTTTTTCTTTGCCTTTTTTGGCACATCATTTTGTCAGATAAATACCTTAACCAAGTTCCAGTGTGAGGTAGTGGAGGCGGGGTCCAGTGTGAGGTAGTGGAGGCGGGGCCCAGTGTGAGGTAGTGGAGGCGGGTCTAGTGTGAGGAAGTGGAGGCGGGAGCCAGTGTGAGGTAGTGGATGCGGGGCCCTCAAGCACACCGGTCAGTGGTCGCACCGCCCTGAAACCCATTAATCTTTAACTGGAATCAGAAGCAGGAGTTATAGTGGAGAACGTGGCATGTGAAAATCTGACATTCAACTCTTCCTGAAAGAGCCAAAGTCAGTTGTATGTTAATGGAGCAGAAAGAGAAGGAGAAGATCAGAGACTGAACGTGGCAGATGTGAAGCAGTCTGTACTACAAACACACCTGTAGATCAACTGTCAATCATAATCATAACGTAGCTAATGATTAATCCTTAATGGGTCCATTGACTGATTTACTTCCCCTCGTAATATAATTTTCAGGCTAAATGAGTGGGAATGACGTGGCAGACGAGCTCGTTCAGTTCCGGCGCTCATATTATTACCAGAGGTAAATCTGATCTAACCTCATAATCCTCATGTTTCATGTCAGACTTCAGAGTTAGCTAATTCACACCAACATTAACATGTTTTGCTAACAATAAGTTTGGGACAGTCTATCCCTAAAACATTTAGTGAAATCCTGACAGATCCTTAAAGATGTGAGGCGGATCACGCTGGTTTTTCTTTTCTTTAATTATTTATCTTTATTTCCTTTCCTTTGAAACGGCATCAGATGTGAAGGAGGAGAAGAGTTCACGCATCAGCCATTATGTGCAGCTGTGTTTCTCAATTACAGTGATGAGGAGCATTCAACGACTACAAATCAACGTCAGTGTCACTGTCGACACCATTATGAGCTGATACCAGTCACCCAGTGGTGATCCCACAGTAAACACTGAAGCTGTACAGTCCCAGCCGAGGAATAAGAGTCTTATCTAGCAAAACCATCACTCATTTTCTAAAAAAAAGAAACATTTATATACTTGTAACCTAAAATGCTCATCTTGCACATCCAACTTCACACATTACGTAATCACGTTGGCAAGGTCACGAGTGACGTAAACGGAAAATGTAGGGAAGGGCGTAAAATTCTTATCTCATTTTCTCCTCCAACTTCAAAATCGTCCGAAATCGTTGTTTTACCTTTTATTTATTTGTTTTTTTGTAAATGGCGTTTGACTCAGTCTTTGCTCGTTCTCTTTGTAAACACTAGATCTGTTCTTACGCCTAAGTCACACTTGACCTTTCAACCTGATTACGTAATGTGTGGTGCATCACAGCTAGAGCAAGACCAGCATTTGTGGTTAAAAGTATATAAATGTTTATTTTGTTATAAATGTCGGCTGGTTTGTCTAGATAAGACTCTTATTCCTCGGCTGGATCGTGTCGAGACTTTGAAGCTGCACTGAAACTCACATCTGGACCTTCGACGCGGTGGACCCCATTGAAGACACTATATGGAGGAACATCCTGGAGTGTTTTCCTCAAAAACCTTCATTTCTTTTCAGCTGAAGAAAGAAAGACATGAACATCTTGGATGACGAGGAGGAGAGTAAATGAACAGGAAATGTTCATTCTGAAGTGAACGACTCCTTCAAACTTCCCTCAGATCACTAGATGAAACATCTGGACTCTTCTCTCAGTTAAACACAGTTCAGTTTCTTCTTCAGACCTCGAGACTGCCCATGGCTAACCAATGGAAATATGAACAAAAAACTATTTTCTGAGTGGATTACAATTATTATTATTTATTAAATGATGAGTAGAGCACATTTTCTATACATTTATTTGACCTCAAAAGCCTCATGAACTCTGACATCCTCAGGAGACATGGATCCCAGGTCGAGGACTAGAGCGGTGTGGGTGAATCAAGCTCCTCAGGCAGATGAGGATCAATAAGATGTGCGTCTTCTCCTGAATCTATTGAACATCTGGTTAATCATGACTGGAAGAGGCTCAGCAGCCGTTAGTCTTCACTGTTTCTCCTGTGAATGAACTCTGGAGACATGAGGGATTAACTATCTGAGAGCACATCACCTGTGGACTGAGAGCTGAACACTCACGATTCAGTCGGACCTTTGAGGAATGTCACTGTGTGTGTGTCTGTGTGTGTGTGTGTGTTAATCAGTGTGAGTTCGCAGCAGGAGACGCGGGGCGAGGTGAGTGATATATCCCTGCTGTGGTCCTTCTCCACCTGTGATTGGCACTGAAGCACAATCAAACTCCAGCTGCTTCTGGGACTGAGACTGATTAAACTGAACCTCTGTCTGCCTTCAAGCAAGCATGAACATGACAGTACACCTACTGTACCCACAAACACTTCACCACTCAGATGACCTGTGGGACTTGTGCGGATGCTTTTATCCAGAGCGACGGACCTGGCAGTCAAAGTATGTGTTGCATTAGTTGTAAGTATACATGCATTCCCTGGGAATCAAAGCTGTCAGCGTGATGCTCTTGCATTGATGGCCATTACTTTCTGATAGAGCCGTTCTTTCTTCCAGTGCTGAACAATTCAAATCATCGTGGGTCTCACAGACTCTGGATTACTTCACCAACCCTCCTTTGAGTCACTTGTTGAAGACAAAATACCTCTTGAGGAGGGGACTGGTTGTAAATCGTACCTCACCAACACTAAAACAGGCTAAACTGACCATCATTGTCTCCACATTTCAAACAGCATCTCCCAAACTCAGTGATATACGTTGTAAAAAGACTTTAAACACACCTCACAAGTTTTTAACCCTCATCCTTCCCACGCTGGTCAGAATGACCCGAAGTCCTAAAATTATACTTTTTTTTTTAAAGCTCATTTCATTTTGATATATATTTTTTTTTTATGCATTTGCTCATTTCATTTTGATATATATATACTTTTTTTTTTAAAGCTCATTTCATTTTGATATATATTTTTTTTTTATGCATTTTTTGGGGGAGATTTATTTATTTATTTATTTACAAGATTTAATCAATTAATAATCAATAATTAATAATTTAAGCAGATTCCTCACATTCTTTCATCTTAAAGTCAATATTATAAGATGATATTTCACGGCTCTAGATGGGCTTATATCTCTATATGGAGTAAATGAGCTGTTCCTCTGGATCCTAGAGTCAGTTTCTCTTCATGTAGACATATAAATAATGTTTTTGGTAAAGTTTTAGCATTTGGGGTTTTTTTTATGTGTACTGAAGCATTCCTCACATTCCATTCATTCCTAAGGGGGTCAAATTGACGCGTGAGGGAAGGATTTGTTACTTTTTAAAATTTCAACCACAAAACTCCTCGATTCCATTCAAAAAAATTGTTGGTGTGTATTCGTGGTTCAAGTGCAACAAAAGTCCTGGGGTCTTGGACCCCTCTGATGAACACTCAATAAAAAATGAAAAAAAGATTTAAGAACATGAACATGATGAGGAAGAACACAATGAATCCGCCTGTAAATCCTGAAAGTCACATTTGTAAAAAAAAACAAACAAAAAAAAAAACACTGAAACTTGTTAAGCAAAACCTTAATTTCATGATATTAACATCAACAATAAAAACATCGTTACTAACAGAAAAAGCATTGCTGATATCAACGGTGGAATTTCAGTGCTAGATTGTTATGGCTGTCACAATACAAAAAATTTCAGTAGCAATACAAGATACCTCTTGCCTCTGTAAGCACACGTAATTACCGTGTTAATTTAAAGGAGAAGTATGTAGTTTCTGCAACACTAGTGGCACCTAGCCTGAATTACAGAAATAAAGCATATTTTCAATCCCCACACAACTCTAGTGTATGATACACATTTGATACACATTTGATACACAGTTATTCTGACATTTAACCACATTTAATACTTAAGATGACTGTTTTTTAAACACAGTTATAGTTGATTTTATTGTTATAATTTTCACTTGTGGCATGTTTTATGTTTTCTCCAACAGCTCAAGTATATGTACATACAGGCCTATAGAATGGTGCATACAACACATTTATAAGGGAAAAACTAGTAAATAATGGTAAATAATGAGAGTAAATTCCAAGTGATCAAGGGCTTTCCATTTAAACCACTAGGCTTTCTGGCACGACTGATGTGCTCTAATGCACTGGTTCTTCTGGACTCGGATCTGAAGAGCTCAGGTAACTCAATGAAGATCTCCAGATTCAAACACCTGAGTTTGTTTCAAATCCATTGCATATGGTCTTTATGCACACTCCATAGCTAGCATCTTAACAAACTCCACTAGGAGGCGCTGAAGAACAGATCCTCATTATGAAGAACCCTGAAGAAATCAACAGTTGTGTTTGTGTTCCTTCACCAGGAGGAGCTATAAATAAACCTTTGTAATAAATAAAATTTGTGTTGATGCAGTTGTAAAATGCTTGGAATATTTAAGTAGTATTCAGTACGTTAACCGGTAATGCTGTCCTGAAAGCATTAGACGACGTCTCTGTTGAAGTAAATGCACACACACTTGGTTCAGTCTATATAGAGAAGCTGAAGGCACAGGAACAGCTGAGGTCAACACAGTCAGTTTAGACGCCGATAACGCTGAGGTCTGCGATCCGATGGGTTCTGTTCATGACCGTAGTGAAACAGCCTTTGTTTGAAATGCCCAGATGCACAATCAGACTAAATCAGCGAACTATTGATATGAAGCATTGCTATAATTTAAAATACACTGAATATTCAGTAATATTGGTTTGACTGCACTGACATGAAAACAAAAGTTGATCTGTATAATGACGCTATTGTGTTTTTAGAGCTGCTTTACAGCAGAATGTGAAATTGTCTCATATTTGATCAAGTTTGCATCATTGATTCTGTTATATTTCCTGTTTATGAAATAATCTGTACTGTATAAATATGCCACAGAAATAAAGCAGACTTGACTTGATTAAACGACTCCCCTTGGCTTTGGTCAGAGCCACACACTTGATACGCATAGACTTTGGTAGTATGAAGTCTTGACCGCGTCAGAAAGAAATGACAGTGTTTTCCCCCCGTCAGCTCTGATTCATAGAGGAGCTGAAGCAGGAAGAAAATAATCAGATAAATAAGAGTCAGTGGTCAGCGACAGCAGATCTATCTGTCCGCCTCCACTCGGCTAATATCGCCTCGCTCGATCTGTCTACGCCCCTGCTTCACTCCTGAGTCCTGAACGCAACGGCCGAGAGCGACTGCTGTGCAGCGTGTGTTAGCAGGATAGATGAGCCTCACACACACACACACACACACACACACACAGCAGTGTGTTAGCAGGATAGATGAGCCTCACACACACACACTGGGCTCTCTTCTCCGTAAACCAGCCTGATGGCCTAAAGGTAATAGCAACTGTCAGATAAACGCCCAACACACCAGTTTCTTTGGCGTTGGTGGATTTGTTTGTTTCTGCTTGACTGTTTTACAGGTGCTTTACAAGTTTTACAACGGCAATTTCACAACAGTCATTAAATCTCAACGTCATTTCTCTTCTACAAACAGGGCAGTCGCGAATATGACGTGTGTAATGGCAGCATAAATAAGACACCACTTCCCCCACCGCTTCGCTCGCTGTGTGTGTGTGTGTGTGTGTGTGTGAGGAAGATCAGCAAGGTCTGTGCAAACACAACTACTGCAATCATTCTTTGAAGAACTTCCTACAAATATTTGCTTAATTTGCAATGTTATAGTATGTTATTAAATGTAGTAGTTTGCAACACATTTGTGTTTACAGATATGTATGATATTAAGAACATTACACGCTTATCTCCAGTTATTAATTGCTATTGGAAATATGCACATTAGTAGGGGTGAGCGGGGCACAATGTAATGTGGGGCTAGTTGTCACACACTTGTCTTAAATACTTCCACAAATGCCAGCATGACGAAACTTAGTGTATTTTCTAGTTGCCATATCAACACTATATAGAGGAAAAATGTAGCCAAAATTCTGAAATCTTTGGAAGATATCACTGAACATTTATTTAACCATAGCAAAAGTACACTTCTCACTGAAGTACATTTTTCATCTCTGTTTATTTTGTTTATTTTAAAATTAGACAAATCTGATATTGTTTGAATCTTCAATATGTTACTTAACAGTTGAGATAGTCCTTTAATGCTGATCTGACAGCAGAAACACTCGCCGGGTTTAAACCCCAGTTGTGCAGGCGGGGCATGTTGTCACACTGCGTTACAATGAGCCTCTATTAGAACTATTCTATCTGTTTATTCTTTTATGAATTCTATTGAGAAACCATGAGAAAAAGGTGAATAAAGACAGATTCAATGTTCAGAATTTATTCATTATTATTGTTTTGAACTATGCTGTATAGCTGTTTTGTGGTGTGTTCGTTTTCAAACTCAAAAATAAAAAAAATTAATTATAAAAAAATTGCATTATTTATTGCAAAGTTAATCATAAAAAAATTGCATTATTTATTGCAAAGTAAATTTTTTTTTTTTTTTTTGAGAAAATATTTCAGTTTGTCTTGTATATTTTATTAGATCAGATAACATTTTAATCTGTCATATGGTCATGTTACAATGTGACATGGGGCATGTTGTCACATTTCACTTCCATTCTTCCAGGGTTAACAAATAAAAAGTATACACCGTATTAATGAAACAAAACCACATAATTGTACTATATGTGAAATTAATGCGGGTGAAAATAAATACTCTCAACCCCAAGTAGGTTTACTCAAATGGAGACAGTGAAACAGCGCTAGTTTGTGCCCCGCTCTCCTCTATTAGAGGTTTCTGGTGTCCTTCACTGCAGGACAGGCAGCGTCCGCATCTATAAAGAGCCACTGACTTGATTAAAGTCGATATGAATGACGTTTATCGAGACCGGAGATGTTGTGACTGCAGGTGGTGAGCAGATGCTCTTCTCTTTCCCGCTGACCAGTGCAACACAATCGTTGAGCTTTATTTCTTCAATTGATCACGCAGCCACAGCACAGTCATGTTAATCCAGCCAATGAACACGTTTGCATGTGCACCAATAATGTGATCATTTACAATAATCAAAGGACTTAAACGCAGTTAAATATTTACATGACAAGAGCAAACCTCTTCACTCCTGTTTACATACAATTTACATTATTCTGATTATTCTCTAAGAATTGTGGTTGTTTTTACCGGCATTATTTGCACACCTAATGCCCGGGATATATGATGATAGTGTGTGTTACTGGCCACTGATTTAATCCACTTGTGTCAAATGCAAAACAGATTTCTATGGATGCACTGGATTTTTCTGCTTACGATCCTTAAACTCTTCATCCGATGTTTTCGACCATCAATATACTCAATTATATTCATCTCGCTCAGTATTGTCACTATGAACTCAGCTTCTTCAGCACCACAGAGATGCGATGCCTTCTTTCCTGCTGTGTTTATGAATCTGCACATGAAAACATAATTTGTGTTTGTCACAAGCACATGCACACTTCAGTCAGAGTGGAACAGATGCCATTGAAGTGTTTACACGCCTGTTTATTGATTAAAATCTGCATATTTTACAATGATTATGAGCTTAATCGCATCAATTTGATCTGTATTGAAGTATTGCGTTTATATGAGATCAAGTTTAATCACAATATTGCCTGAATCTCAGTATAATCGCATTGGTCAATGAGAAGAAAGTACATCAAAGTGTGTAATGTAATGTGAAATAATAAAATGACACACAGATACACACAAACGCTTCAATATACACATAAGTTGAGTATATTTCCTGTAGGATCTTCTATGGTTTTACTCTTCGGTCTTATTATCTCCCTTATACAGGTGTTTTCTGTCAATGACTTCGTATTCATCAGCCGCTGTAGGGAAATAACTGAGGATATCAAAGTGTAGTCAACAGCAAAACTGTGTTTATGATTACGACAATACATTAAAAGAATATGGTAAGAAAAACAAGTTTACAATATCAAGCAGCATGACGAGTTTGTACAGCTAAAAATAACTGGAAGCGTTTGACTCTGTCAGCCACACACGTTCAACTTACAAATGGTGGTGAAGAGGTAATACTAAAGTGTATGGTTGGATGTTTGTGAGCGAGGACATTCTCACATTCATACAGAGGGACATATGAAGGCAAAGAAGATCAATCCAGAGGCCTGTCCATCACTGTCAGCATTCATAACAGCTCCCAGAACGCCATTCCTTCACTTGATTCAGGAAATATACAGCCAATATTACGTGTCAGTGAGCACCATTCATCAGCAGGAGAATCGCCACAGTCAATAACCCCGTGACCTCAGCAAACATCATTCACACTCAAACACACTGTCACAGTCACGTGTGTCAACCAATCACACCAAGGCATGAGCTAGGACCAATGCCAAACTAAATGACTTGTCAGATACACTCGAGCCACTAAACCGAACGCTGTTAAAGCCTCTGACGGACAGCGTTCGTTTGCAGCAGGAACTGATACCAGCAAAGTGAAGGAGACAAGATGCAGACGTCACTATAAATTTGCTTATTTGTCATGTGAATTGACAGGAGTCCAATTATCCACGATAGAGCAACAGCTGTGACGTAAAACATCTGTGTGTGTGTGTGTGTATCACTGCACACCACTCGTATTCACTATTAACCTGATTTTAAATTGGTTCTTTTGCAATGATGGCACTTAAAAACTCTTTTTTAATGCAATACTGTCATGCAGTTAATTAGGAATAGCCTAACAACACACTTTACCCCTGATTATATACATCCAGCGCAACACTGAGTACCTCGTTTAAATGAAGCATGGCAGGGCAGAGAAAGAAGACTGTTTAAAACTGCTGTTATTATGTTTTAACTTCACATCAGCAAGTGATCAATCTGAGCAGTGCTGAGAAGTGCAAAGAGAGCGTCCGGTTTAATTAAAGACAGGCGGTGAGGTGGACGAGTCCAGTCCTGTTACACTTACAGCACATGACGGGGAGAAACTGGGTTTCGTTGCATGTTTGCAAAGGCTGTTAGAGCCAAAACATTGTGAAAGAAGGAGATTTGTGTGGTTGATGCCAGTGAAGAAAGGCTATATTGCTCAAATAAATGAAATCATTCTCTGTCTGAAGTATTAGCAGTGTCCTCTGTTGTATCGTCAGCATCACATGGTTCAGACAAGCACTTAGTCTGATGTGAACGCCACCGGCCAATTCAGCACTCCAGGCTTTTTATCTGCAAACATCTGAAGCATTTCAGCAAATGTACTTCTCATTCAGTTCCACCTCCGCCTTTGAGGCTTTAAAACAAGACGTAGTAGTTCTGGGTCAGTGGTTGTACATTAAAGTCTTCTGCTTTTAAAGCCTTTTGCTCCTCGGGGGAAGACGTGTTGCATGTAAACATGCCGACATTAGCGCAAACGTTGTGGTGGTTGTACTAATGCTACCAATTCAACCATTCAGAAGCTCTCCGTTCTACATGACAAAAGACAAAATCGTACAATATGTCATGGAGAAAACAAGTCACCACGATAGTGCTATACTGAACACATCTGTTCTCATAATTAGCCATTGGTATAATGTCGAGATGATAACTGATGTGGTGCAGTAATGCAGTGTAAAAAGTGGTGCTAAACTCTCAAAGTTGAGAATAAGCAGTTCCCTCTCATTCAGCTGGACTGTGTTCAGACAGAGCTTATTGATAGTACAGCAACATCTTTCATCAGCGTAGTGGTAAAGGCATCCATCATGTGAAAACCAGCAGTGTTTGTAGTTTATGTCTGTAGAACGAGGACGGATGCAGTCGTGGTGTGATGCAGCGCAGTATCAGGACTTCGTGATTGGATCAATAGAACGAGTTTTGTTTTTGTCTGCTGTACTCAATAAGGTTTAATAGCCTTTCAACAACACCTCGTGTACCATGTAGAGTTTTAGCTCTAGTTTCTCCCGCAATCCAAAGAAATGCGTCAAAGCGTATGGCTGAACTGGAGACTGTGAATTGTCCGTAGGTGTGTGTGTGTGTGTGTGATGGACTGTTCATCCGTCCAGAGAGAGACGGCGAGTCCAGTGACCCTACAGAGGACAAGTGCTTTGGGAACAGATGGATATTATCAGTGAAAAAGACACTCCAGTCCATAGTGTGGACGAGAAACAGAGTGGCGCTCATACTCTGATACCAGTTTCACCCACATACATGAACTAAAATGCACATATTGTTATCTTTCCCTTAAAGTCCCCCTGTAGTCAATAATTTGATTCCTTAAAATTCATCTTTGATCACCAAAATTACATTTTTAAAGTTTTTTCTTCTTCCCATTCCTAAAAATCTCTTCATGCCTTAAAATAGATTGAATGTAACTAGATCAGACCAAAAACACTTCAAACTAAGGGCTATAAATTCAAGGATAATCTTGAAAGAAACAAGAAACAGGTGTAGCAAATTAATCAAACAATGAATAATCATAGAAACCAATGCAAATAGAGGAAACGGGTACAGGAAACAATGTCAACTTGTCTAAAATTAAGAAACCCTTAGAAAACAGTAAAAAAAAACCCCCTCAAATTAAACTCAGACTAACCGTGACATTACCCTCCCACTTTCAAAAAGAATCCAATACAGGAGGAGTATGCGGGGCTTGCAGAAGGAACCACCAAGGATGAAGGAGGAGCCAGGGAGGAGAAGACAACAGGAGGAGCCAGGGAGGAGATGACGGTAACAGGAGCCAGGGAGGAGATGACTACGGTGACCCTAAACAGAGTCACTAGGAAGCAGGCCCATGGCGGAACCGAAGGAGGAAGGAGCCAGGATGTAGCCAGGAGCCCAACTGACTGAGGTAAAGCCGTGGTGGAGACAGGGGCTCGGCAGACCAGGGGAGCCGGAGACGGAGGGAGCAAAGACAACGGAGGAGCCAGAGGGAAGGAAGAGTCCAGTGAAGCCACAGGAGTTAAGGGACAAGGTGTAGCCGTAGGACTGGAAGTCCGTGGTGCATCCAGGGTGAAGACTGATCAAGACGGAGCCGGAGGGATGAGGGAGCCCGGCAGAGTCTGAGGGATGCCGGGCCATGTGGATCTGATGGATCTACAGGCAGAGATGGAGTCAAGGGCTCGGAGACCTGAGGCATCTACACACCAGGGCGAAACTGGAAACCTTCGAGCCTAAGGCAGATTCAAGGTGAAGCCAGCAAAACATTATTGGTGCAGAGCGATGAAGCAGAGTTGGTGCTGGGTGACAAAACTGACTTAGTGATGGGTGATGAAACAGACTTGGTGCTGGAGGGGAAGTAGACTTGGAGTGGGCAGGATCAGTGCTGACGAAGGGCAAAGGGAACAGATGCTTTCCTATTCCTCACATATCACATTTGGGACTGAGCTCTGCACAATCACATCAGCCTCGGGAGGATGGGCAGGGCTCCACTCCATTCCCTTATACTCCACTAATATGCCCACTGGAACGGACATTGGTGCGGCTCTCACCCTGGTTAGAGACCATTATTGGCTCCAGGACAAACGTGGCCCCAGGGGTTAGGAAATTAATGAAATGACTCTTCGAACGTCCATCGTCTTCGGGCAGGCACGCTTTAGTCCGCTGATTAAGACCTGCCTGGAAAAACACACAGAGGCTGTCATTGGGAAAGTGGACAAGATGTTCTAGATGTGAAACCTCTGCATGTGCTCCTCGAGGGAGAGATCCCACTGGGAGAGGAGGAGGATCTGAACTAATGCTAGATTAATTCTGAGTCCGATCTTCTGTCACGCTGTGGTTTCAGCAAGGACGAGTAGAGGCTGGATCTAACTGCAACAGGAGATTTTAATGAGCAAAACATAGATTTAACACTCTCAGAACTTCAAAATACAAATACGCAGCAAACATAACAACCACTTCACTGAGGCAAGATCAAACCAAGAACACTTCAAACTAAGGGCTATACAAAGGATAATCAATGAAAGAAACAAGAAACAGGTGTGACAAATGAATCAAACAACGAATAAATATAGAAACCAATGCAAACAGAGAAAACGGAACAGGCAACGATGAAAAACTAAACTCACCTCAGACAAAACGTGACACTATCCTTCAGTGCAAATGTCCTGTAAACTACTTGACTGATGTCTCGCCTAAACTCGTCCATCCGCACTCATCTGCGGTTCCTATACTCTGAAATCTGTGCAGTTATTGGTGTTTTGTAAGTTTGTTGGTAACAACGGAGCTTACGATCATAGTTTGCTAACGATGCTTTTGGGAATCTCCCCAGTCTTATTCTCCCCTGCAGCATCAGCTGTACAATTATATCTGTTAGTTGCACTTCATGCACATGATTACATAAAAAAAATACACATAGCCAGTAATGCCAAACAATGTCATTTAATTCCTATAGCTGACATATTTATCACATTATTAAATAAATAAATAAATAAATAAATAAATAAATAAATAAATAAATAAATAAATAAATAAATAAATATTTCAAGAACTGTTTTAAAAATTAACTTCTGAACAGCTTTGCTTGATATAGCAGATATACATATACATCTACCACACAAAAATATATTTTTTACAACAACAGGTAAATACATAAATACAAGCAAAAATAGTTAGGTCACACAAATGATATTTCCTTCGTACGCAGCTGTACTGCAAATATCTCATACTTGTACACACGCACGTACACACACACACACACACACACAAAGTGCTGTTAAAAAAGTGATGTTTATCCTCTTAGCCTTTCATTCAGAATGTGTGCGAGAATCTAACATTTAGACAAAGTAAAATTATAGAATAAAAAAAGGAAATGTTTTTCATTCAGTGATCTAGGTGTAATTGAAGGTTAAATTTGTAGGATTTACGCACCATTAGTTTCTCCAACGATGCACTGTACTGTGGTTAAGACCAAAGAGACAAACAGCATTTTCATCTAAGCACTTTTTCCACTGTCTGTTTCACTCATATTTACTAAAGCTCACTGTTTGATATAATCTACAGCATATTTACACTCACAGTCAAGTCTAAACCGATACAGAGGCATGGCATGGTGTCAGGTTAGCCTGTCAAATAAAGAAATCAAGGCAACTTCAACACACTTGAACACATACAGTATCCCACAACACCATCCAAAGGACAAAAATACTCTATTTCTAAAGTAGTCAATATATTGACTTAAGTAGAATTAATTACATTGATATGCCATTCAGAAAAGCCCCTAAACGAAGACTCAACGATATTATTTTACAGTGTCAGATGAGAACATTGATTAGACATTACAGAAAGAGCTTTTACAAGTCAATATATTGTTTGTTTCACATTTGATGTGCATGTTTTTATTTTTTGCAATTCAACTAAACAATTCAACTGATTGTTTCTATCAACTCTGCTATTATTATCTTGTATGTATGTATACTCTCTTAAGAGTGAGAATGACCCCTTTACCTCAGGGTGAATTTTTACACAAATTATACATATCTGTAAGGGTTATTAAATGCTGCCATGAGTTCACACGATGAATGAGCATGCCTCCATCAGCAGAGAGCTCGAGGACCAGCCGAGAAAACACTGTTCTTGCCAAAAGAAAAAAGTTTCCTGCACCTTTGCATTTGGACTTCAGCAAAACCCCAGAAAATTCACATGAATCCTAATGCAAATGTGAACGAGTCTCAGTAATTGAACATTAGTCTACCGCTGCCCTGCAATTCATCTGGCAATAGAGTAATCGGTGAGTCTGAAGTAGACCTGTGGGACGATCACTGCTTGACACTGACGCATTATGAACGTTTGAGAAGAATATACTGAAGGGCCAGGCCACACACACACACACACACACACACACACACATATACAGGTATGCTGTGGCCGCACAAATAAACATAAAACACAAAAACCCAACAAAGCAAGTCAACCAGCGAGACTCGTGTTTACTTGCTATAATTGTGCTTGGACCAGTGTAGCCAATGTGCCAATGAGTTTCTACATATCATAGCCAAATGCATTAAACATCTGTCCCAACCAAAGAGCTATGACGGGATTGCTGATTGAATCCACACAAAATATATCATATATTGTTATAACCTAGCTATGTGTTACTGGGTTGACATTGCCTTAAGGTTTATTCAAACTAATCACCTGAGTCTAGCCAGGCTTAACGTAATTACCAAACATGTTTTAGTGTAGATCCAAGCTTACTAATCCATCATTCTCTAATATTCATAGAGGAAATCCAGACAGCACACTGCAGCTTCAGCAAACACTGGAGCGAGACTAAATCAAGCTCAATGGCAGAATACAGCGAGACGACCCATCAGCTTGTGCCCTGCTGGCAGATTTCTCTCTCTCTCTCTCTCTCTCTCTCTCTCTCTCTCTCTCTCTCTATATATATATATATATATATATATACTGTATACTTAAGACTGCCACTGTGACTTTTATCAATAAAAGCTACATATTACATATTTCTCAGAAATGAGGTGGTACCGTTGCTGCTGCTCTGGAAGTAAAGAATAGAGACGCAGAGAATTCACATCAGATTCCTTCAATAAATGTCCTGCTCTAATGACCAAAAGCCAAAATAACTAAGAAAAAATATCAATAATACATACCCAGCGTTTTAGGAATATTTGAAAATGCTGTCATCATTTACTCACCCTCAATTCCAGCTCTTTCATGAAACAGAATGTTCAACTCTTTTTATGCAATGAAATTTCATAGGGACAGATGCTGTTAAGCTCCAGAAATGTAAAAAACAAGATTAGTAGTAAAGTCTTGCAATATCTTTATGCACCAAGTTTGAATATGAAAGACATTTGAGAGTGAATAGTGACTTAAAAGAGATAATAAAAAATAAGAAGAGTGGATCAACTGTTTAGTTTTATGATGTAACTGCATAGTAGTTAAACTGCCCCATTATGCTACTGTAAAGGCCTCTGATTTAGTTTCTGAGTCTCCTACAACAAGGTCAAAAACACTGTAATTCTCTCACAATCTCCACTGCAGCGTCAGCTCTTTTCTCTCAGTGTCTGAAACGCTTCGATTGAAGATTCAGTCTCTCTAAGCCCCGCCTCTCTGAGAGCTGCTCTGCCCTGATTGGTCAGAAATCAAACGCTCATTATCATATCTAAATCTCAGCTCTTGATCACAGTGATACGAACAGTAACGATGGCGTAGGTTTCACCGTATCAATCTCAGAAAACAGCGTCTTCTCCACATGAACAACACAAACCAAACTCTTCCAGTCTCAGATACACTACAGTGTTTGAGGGCGAGCTAAGAGACGCTGTTCAGCCTATCAAGACCACAGGCTGGCATTATGCAAATTAGGTACACACCTACACAGGTTCAGCAGGAAGTAAGACTGAATTACTGACGACTCGTTTCAGTTCAGAATCACTTCTTTCTTTTAGGAGACGATTATCTTTGATCTTTGAAACTTTGTGGATCTTTTACATTCACAAACAGCTGTATTAAACACCACATGAAAGGGAATATCCCAAAACGCACAATAGGGGCACTTTAAGACAGCTAATATTGGAATTGGAATATAGTGCGCATACTTTTCTTCATCTTTGGAGCTGACAGCCACTGTTTGCTTTCACTGTACGCTAATGCGAGACATGAGGGCGAGTAACCATCAAAACAAGATTATTTACAGTAGCCAACGCTTTTGAAATCGTGTTGTTTTATAACAGTTGTATTCTGAGCAGAAAAAAAGGGAATAAACGTAAACTTGTTTCATACTGTACATACCATCAAAAGGTCACGTCACATTATGATAAATGTCCTACTAGTTTCATCCCAGTGTTCCCTGCTGTGTCCTCGCCGCTGTCGTCCTCAACAGTCCCTCTGCTGGTGCTGGTTGTTTGCGTCTGGGCTGACAGTGTCCTCGTCCATCAGCACGTCTGTGTTCACGAACGTTCCCGCTAGAGAGCTTCCGTGCCTGGGCTTCACAGCAGCCAGCTCTGACAGAACGATGTTGTCGTGCGTGACGAGCGTCGTCTTGTCCATCGTCTCCTTGCTGTGTTTGGAAAGCACTGCGTCCAGAAAGTCGTACTTGGGCGAGAGCGTCCCACTCTCGAACAGGTATTTGGCCAGATAGGAGAAGGCGGCATTGCTCAGAAGCGACGCGAGCATGGAGACGGTCTTGTAGGGGAACCTCTGCTCCACGTAGCGCTCCACCTCCAGCGTCAGGCGCTGCTGCTTCTCCCGCGGCCGCCAGCCGGGATAGTAGATGAACGGAGGCAGCCGGAGGTACGGCTCCCCTCCACCGACCCGCAGCAGAAGCCCGAACACGTACCCCGCCACCGACCCGTAGGTGTTGGTGCCCTTGACGAACAGCACACAGAGCAGCTGAGGGAAGATGATGACGTACACCAGGTCCGAGCTCAGGTACCACAGGCCGTACACAGAGCCCGTCAGCAGGGCCATCGCCGTGGCCAGCGCTCCGAACACGAAGATGGTGATCCGCATCACCCACACGATCTCTCGGTCCGACGCCTGCCGGAGACACACACACGCAAGACATGACGTCAGGGCGGACCCGTTCACTGCGCTCGTGCCGTTATTGGCAACGACTCATCAGTGACATTATTCGTAAGCATTCGTAAGCAGGTACTCGAGGCTGTGCTGTATGGTGAAGAAGTCACGGCTGAGGGCGCTGTTAGGCACAACGTGAAGCGGAGTCAGATGTGACTTCTTCACCACACAGCACAGCCTCAAGTATCTTATTGATTTTATAAAATGGTTAACCCACAATACAAATATTAAAGCCAAAAAATATGTATCAACGCAACTTTCATCAAGTAAAATCACTAAAAGCCTTCCTTCCGCTGGAAAGAATAGTCCCAGCCTGACCGTGAACAGCAACAGGAGTTACTTTATTTCTCCATTAGAGGGCGGCTGGTCTTTATGAGTGAGTCAGTCAGTCAGTCAGTAGAGAAGACTTTTATATTGAAAGGACTGAAACTTGTAAACAAGGAGAAGCAAGACGCAACTGATAAATGACTGGCACGTGAAAACCCCTTAACTTTTAAAAGGACAAGATATGACAATGGACATCCAAATGGATATTTTATTACGAATATAGGACTGACCTGAAGGAAAATGCTATATCCACTGTAAATGCAGGTACACTCGCTCACTCGATCTCTCACAGTACTCTATAGGCTTCAATGAACAATATCAATGAGAACAAACATATGTTTAGGTTGCTGAGAGTGGTTGCTAGGGTTGTTGAGTAGTGATACATAGAACCGTAGAGTGAAGCGGTTTATCGTGAATAAAACACACCTATCGACCAATCAGAATCAAGGACTGGAATTAACCGTTTTATAATATTGGTTAATGTTGAGACCTATCTGAACATCCAGGTCTGGCTCAATTCTTGACAAGTGAAGACTGAAAGAGTTGATGAAAGCTTAGTGATGGTGATGTTGAGGTCATGTGACTTCTGCTGTTTGTATTTATGCTCATAAAAGATGTGAATGAGACATTTTTTTCTTTTTTTAAGACTGATGTGTGTAAAGTCCTTATCTCACGTCATTTTAATGATTGGTTTTCTTTAGCAAACACACACTGAGTGCACCTTAAACATCCAGTTTCACCCGTGGAAGTAAACAGCACGCAAACACAACAATTTTATGGAGTTGATATTGTGCCATAAATAAACAAACAAATCCAGCATTTTGCAAACAAACTCGATCTGCTTTGGAAAGGAAAACTCGACTCGCAAACAAACAGAAAGTAATGTGCAAGTACAAAGGTCAATCTGAGCGAAAATGCAGTTGAGTAACAAATATGTTTTGTGTTTTGCAAATATAAATAAATGAGCTTAGATGATATTTCACAAATATATACAAACCATCCTGCAAACAAATACCAAATCTAGTGCATACAAATGCATATCTGTCTATTATGATTGTGAGACACTTGGCTTTTTATGAGATCTCTCGGCTCGATTTTCTCACAAATGCAGTTGAGCAACTTCCTCTTCTAGAACAGTAGATGGCGCTAAACTAGTGGATTAATTTAGCGCTAGTCTCCCGGGAGAAGCACTGATTTGAAACTTGTCTTTGCCAGAGCTGAGGAAAATGACCGGTGAACAGGTGTGTTTCTGTCTTACTTCATCTATAATTAACCTTTTGAGGTTTTCAAAATGTTTATTACATATCTAGACAGATTAGCACTTAGTAGCAATTCACTCTCTAGGATAGGGGCATCTATAAGCTGAAAGCTCTGCCGTTATATGTTGCTTTTTTACATTTTTGTAAAAACGTTACATTTACTGAACAAGTCTATTTTTTTTGTTCTCCATAAATTAATGAGAAAGGAGGGTCCCACTTATTTATTTATTTAGTTGGAATGCAGTCAGCTTAACTGTTACTGTAATAAAATAATTCATGAACAAAACAAACAATAAAACATTTCTGTTTGTTTGCGAGTCGAGTTTTCCTTTGCAAAGCAGATCGAGTTTGTTTGCAAAATGCTGGATTTGTTTGTTTAACTATGGCACAATATTAACTCCATACAATTTCACTTTTTTGCGAGTGATGCTGCCATCATAATCTACAATATGATTTAGGATTTATACGCATTTGATCAGACAAAATGAATGTCACTGGCACAGCTGAAGAACTGGGTGGCAAAGACACTAGTGGTCTCGTTTTCTCTCTCTCTCTACAGGCTTTTTCTCTCCGTTTTCTTCACCACAGTCTTTGTCATTCATGTTTTCCTGCAAAGCTTCTTCACTAGGGCTTTAAGAAACTGAGGCACATATTTCTGTAAAGCTGCCACATAATCAACTTCTGCCTTACCTTATCAACTTAAACAGTACCTCCGATCCAGACAGGTAAAACACTACAAACACCTTTTATATAGACCCAGACTGCAAAACATTGGCATCCATTTAATGTACAACACATCTCACTTTAAGCACAAATTTGTTATGTATTGTAGGGTCACTCTGCTGTTCAGTTTCTACCAATAATGTAATCAAAATACATTTTGTTTTTTGTTTTACATTGCTTTTACAGTACGTGCGCACAACTGAATAAGACCCATAATTGGAGTAATGGCATTAACAACTCACGGACTGGCGGAAAGCGAGCTGGTAAATGTTGCGAGCGAACATGGAGCTGGCGGAGAGGATGGAGGAGTCGGCGGAGGACATGACGGCGGCGGAGACGGCTCCCAGACCGAAGAAAGAGACGGCGGGCGGGCAGAGGTGCTGGAGCACGATGGGCAGAATCATGTCCGACTCGTCCTTCTCCACCGGAGGAACCGGCCCGTACGACGTCTGGTTCCAGTCTGATGACACACACACACACACACACAGTAGAAGCTTTAAAGGAGGAGTTCACTTCAGAATTAAAATCTCCTGATAGTTTACTCTCCCCCTCGTCATCCGAGATGTTCATGTCTTTCTTTCTTCAGTGGAAAAGAAATGAAGGTTTTTGAGGAAAACATTCCAGTTTTCCTCCATATAGTGTCTTCAATGGGGTCCAACTGGAACCCATGGAAGGTCCAGATGTGAGTTTCAGTGCAGCTTCAAAGTCTCGACACGATCCAGCCGAGGAATAAGAGTCTTATCTAGACAAACCAGCCGACATTTTATAACAAAATAAACATTTATATACTTTTAACCACAAAGCTCTGACCCCGTGTTTAAAAGCGAACGTGGAAAGAGAAAATGAGATGGAGTTTTTCGCTCTACATTTTTGAACCGGAGCACACGTGACCTTTCAACGTGATTACGTAATGGGCCCTAGTTTAACGATCTGAAACACAAGTATCAAGCGCGAAACGCAAGTAACTTTGTGGGCGGATCTCGACGCAAATCTAAAATGTGTTGGTCTGAAGTAGCTTCATTACTCATAGGTGTGGTTTGGGCGTAACGTGAAATAAACCAATCAGAGCGT